>JAJEJO010020592.1:0-49989 GCA_020662805.1 Glaucomys volans | reverse complement strand
CCCCCAGCCCCAGCCCCTGCCCTGGCCTCCCCAGTAAGTGGGAGCCAGGGACCAGATATACTAAGGCCCCACCCAGACTTGTGGCCTTGTCCTTGCTTACTAATTTCAGAAACTTGCCAGAGAGCGGGACACCCTCCAAAAAGAGCTGGAAGAGCTGAGAAAGAAGTCTGAGGGTGTAAAGTCTCGAAACAAGGTGCTGTCGAGTGAAGTGAAGACCCTCCGGAGCCAGATGGGGACCCTGGTGGAGAAGGGCAAACATGATGATGAGCTCATTGATGCCCTCATGGTATGGCCTGGCCACTCCAGTGCAAGAGCCAGGGCCTGGTTCCCAAAGGATGAGCCACCAGCCTCCCAGACACCTGAGACCTGGCCCCAGCAGCCTGAGTCAGCCCTCACTCCCACAAAGGGCCACCTGCATAACCCAGAAGGCATTGCATCCAGCTGGGCTGCAGCACCAAGGCCTTGCCCCTGGGACAGGAGCAGCTCAGAGGGGCTGCCTGAGTCATGAAGAGGGCTGGGATGTCAGTGCCTAGCTCAGACCCTTGGCTCTACAGAAGCCAAAGATTAAAGAAATGGATGGAGGTGGGGGAGAAGGAAGAGATGGGATCACACTCTAGGTCATTTTTCATCAAGGAATTAAGTTGAGGGGCCAGTGCAGATCGTTGCCTGTGTGATGCCATGGACCCCTCCCTCTGGGCACTTGATAATGGTTGATCCTAAAGTCATGTAGTGTGATCCCCTTCAACAGATGGGGAGACCAAGTCTCAACATAGTCATGTAACTCATCCAAGAATGCACAGCTCAGCTCAAACCAGGTTTATCTGACTTTAAAACTGTCCTTGATTAGCAAGGCCACACTGTTTCCTGACCCTGCACCCTGGGCTTTTCTCTCTTGAACCTCAAGTGCCCAAGAGTTTGATATCTAAATTCTAAATTGTGCCCATGCACCCCAAAGGTGTTATGCCTGGCTTTACTGGGGAGCTCAGGGCCTGGTGCTGGCTCAGGGGCCATCACACAGGGGGCCGTTGAACAGAAAGATAGGTCTGCCTTGTTAGTACCTTGCTGTGTGTGCTGAGGTCCAGGGCATCCCCTTTCTGAGTCTCAGCAACCAGTTTTTAAAATAAGGTACAGGACTGGATGTCCTCTGAAGTCCATGCATGTCACTATCTTTTGTCACTGAAGATGACATAACAAGAGCTGTAAATTACTTTTATCCACTCACTAGCAAAGTGTCCTTGGGGACAATAGCCCCCAATGTTTTCCAAATCATTAATGTCCTTCCTATTGGCCCCCAGGCAGGAGGTTTCTGCCCCCAACCCCAGTCTCCCTGGGGGCATTTCAAGGGTGGGGCCTTAGCTAGGTGCTAAAGAATCCCTGAGAGAGTCTAGGTCCTTACCTCTAAAGGTGCTTTCCCAACCCAGTGGGATCAGGCTTTCTTTTACCCAAATATTTGCCCTACTATCTGAGGAGCCACCATCTGAATGACTTCTGTTGTTCTCAAGAGCTCTTTTGATGTCTTTCTCAGCCCTCATCTTAGAGAGAAGGAATTTAAGGACAGAAGAAGGGTACACTCCTCACTGGTCTGTTTTGAGCCCCACTGAGGGCAGGCAAGGAATATGTTTGTGCTTCTCAGTGGGACAGTTAGTGTCCCACCATTAGGTTCCCAGTGGCTAGGAGAAGGGGTGGGTTGCTCCAGGCAGGGAAGCAATCTCCCCTTTATCCTTCCCTGCCCAGAGTAGTCTCCCCTGACCCCATCTGCCCTCCTGCTTGCCCACCCTCCAGGATCAGTTGAAGCAGCTACAGGAGATTTTGGGCAGCCTGAATCTACAAGAGGAAAAGATGCGCACATCCCAGCACCAACTGGACCAGAAGCTCAACAGCGAGGCCCAACAGAGCAGCAGCCTTGTGGCCCAGCTGCAGGCCATGGTGGCTGAGCGTGAGGCCAAGGTGCGGCAGCTGGAATTGGAGATCGGGCAACTCGGTGTGCAGGTAAGTGGTGGTGCTGGCACCACCCCCAGCATCCATTTACAAGCCTAAGTCCATCCAGCATCTGGAGAAAGCTCAGTTCCTTTCATTTCTTTCCACTTGCCTTAGCCAAGCCACACCACGTCCTTCCTGGCTCCAGTTTGGCCACATGCTTCCATCTGGGTCCCTGTCTCATTCAACACACACCTTTCTTTCCTAAGGAAACCTGGTCGTGTGCTTGTTCTCTTTAAAATCTCCCCCTGGCTTCTCATTACCCTCAGCTTTACCTAGTCCTCAAGGATCCAGGCTCCCACCACCTATCCTCTCCCATCCCCAGCTCTGGTTCTCATTCTCCTAATCCAATATGGTGCTCTAGCCATTATGTTCACTTTCCAGTCAGCAAGATGGCAGAAAGAAAGCCACACTTCTTCATCCAGATTCCAGAACAGTGTATGACCTGCTCTTAGTGCCATACCTCCTATATCTTCTCATCACCCTTCCCCTTTCTCCTACACTCTGCCACCCAGATGCCACTTAGCTCTTCACATGGCCCTGCTTTCTCCTCACTCCAGGACTGTTCCCCACCGGAAGCACACTTCTGCTTCCTCAGTAGCTGCTTCTGTCTGGCCAGCTGCCCCTCACCTGTTAGGTCTTGGCTAGGTCATGAGTTCCTCCAGGAATTTCCAGACCCCCAGACTGTTGTGTGGTCGTCCCAGGAACTCTCCTAAACCCTAAGCTAAACCTTTTCCCTCTGAACTCCCCTCAAGGGGGCACAGCCCAGGGTACCTTGGTGCCTACCCCTGGACCAAGCACACAGTGGGTGCTCCATGGCAGGTGCCTGAGGGCACAGCTGGGGCTGCTAGGAGTTGGAAACCTCCAGCTTGGGAGCTCCTTCCTTTGGTAAAGCTGTGGGGAGCGGGGGTCAATGGCCTCTGGGGAGAAAGATTCTGTGACAGACACACAGGTCCCCAGTGACAAAGGAGCCTTACAGCTTCTGGCCCACTGAGAGGTTGACTGGCATAGCTAAAGGTGTGTCACAGAGCAGCCTTACCTTTGCTTCCAGGGACCCACGGTCCAGTTAGAGGAATGAGAGTTCCAGAGCCCCTCGGCCCAGCCTCAGGCTGCTGCCAGCTAACCAGCCTGGTTTGTCCTATAGCAGTCCATCCCCATAGCCACAATAGCTTGGGACCACAGGACTGGCTGTGGTAGAGAATGCTGAAGCCCTCAGGGCTGAGGGAGAGCCTGGAACAGGAGGACGGCTAGGAACAAAATCTGTGTGGCAGGGAGGGGGCACATTGCCTTGTAGTCCTCTCCCTGCTTTCCATCCCCAGCTCACTAGGGAGGGACATCTGAAGGGGCTCGTGGAAACTTTCCAAAATCCTCACCTCACTGCTACAAGAGAGGACAGATCCTACCTCAGATGTCACCAGCCAGTTGGGAGCCAAGCATTACCCACAGACAAGATGGCACATGTTGCAGTTTTCTCAGAATGGCTGGGAGTGGGGTCGTGCCAGGTTGTTAGGAGCTCACACCAACTATCTGCTCCTTAATGGCAGCCTGACCTCCTGTGGAGGGGCCTCTGGATATTCTTTCTTCAACTTGGCCCCTCCTGGTATCCAAGAAAGGAAGGAGTGGTGTGAGGGGAGGGGAGCTCGAAGCCCAGCCTCCACCCAAGGTTTCTAGTCCTTGCTGAGGCCCTGCCAAACTCTTTGGCTCCAGGTGTCTGGAAGGTCCAGGTGTTCTAACTGTCGAAGGGAGCTGGCCTCAAGTCATACCTGGCATTTGTGTGTAGCTGCCCTGAGAAGGGGGCCTGCATGCAAACATCAGTCTCCAACCTGCCCCGAGTACAAGGCTGCACACCTCCCTTTGGTACAGCTTCCTGGCCTAGCTACCATGCTCGTGCCATGTAGCTCCCTTTCTGAAGAGAGGCATTATTGGATGTCATTATCATGCAAGCAGTGCCTTCACCACATAGGCCTAGCTTTTCACTTCTGAAAAGAAGCCTCTTTCACTTCCCCTGAAAGCCCCGAAATGGAGCCAAGAACCCCTCCTGCCTTTTCCAGGCCACTGAGCCAGAGCCCTGAGAATTGAACCCACATCTGTCCCCTACAGGATCTTCAGAATAAAGGAGTGGGTGAGGAGTCCAGCAGGCCTGAGGTTCACCTAGCCCACACCAGGCTCCTAGAGGACCAGGGTCCAGCCAAGCCTCCAGCCTCAGCAAGCAATCACATGAGCAGGCTGGGATCTTCTCGGTAAGAAAAAAATGTGAGAGAGGGGTTGGAGAGTGAATTATTAATTATTCAGAAGAAAAGTTGCTTCCCTCTGACCCTGATGGAAAACCACAGGAATGGTTTTAAGATGACCAGTCTGTTGTTCTTCCAATATGTGGGCCATTCCAAGTACATTTGCTCTGCATCTGCAGGAATAAGCCAGTTAGGTCCAGGTTTATTACCTCAAGAGCATGCTAGTTACTGGTTGCAGCTCCTTGTAATGGCCTCTCTGAGCTGGCCTCAGAATGCATCTGCTTCTAGGACCCCCAAACAGACTTGCAATGGATTGCCGAAGGCTCTGATATCACCAGGTTCTGTTTCATTTTGAGCAAACAAAATTCTGGAAAGAAGAGCAGCAAGTCTACAGGGCCACCCAGCCCGGGTTGTTGCAAGGCCCACACTGGTCACCTCCACAGGCTTCCTGGATCCCTGCTGGCCCTCATTCTACCTCACACACAGAGGTGAGGCCCAGCCATGCCCAGTCTGCCTTTCCCTGCTGATGGGTCCCTTCTGCCTTTGCACAGCTCTGTGAGCAGCCTGGGTCACACGCTGGTGGAATCTGCTCCCACCAGGCCTTCCCTGTCCAGTCCCCACAGGACCTTAACCAGGTATGAGCCCATTAAAAGGAGGGGAAACTGAGGCCAGACAAAATCCAGGGACTCTTCCTAGTTTAAGTAAGGATATGGAGGATCAAGGAAGTTATGCCAGTCCTAGTTGGTACAGAGTGTAGCTTCAGAAATGGAACCTTGGCCTCTGGTTGCCAGGCTGTGTTCCTTAGTGCAGGAACAATCTTCCTGCGCCTGGTTTCCAGTACCTTCCCTGGCCTTCTCTTCCTCATGAAGAATCAGTTTCTAGAGGGAGAATTTTACCTCATATGGGTTCCCACTTTAAGTCACTGATATCCCCTTAGCTCTCAGGCCTCTCTTTGTTGATAGAATCAAGCCTTGGGGCTTAAATGGGCCTTTTGTTCTTACTGCCAGCTCATAGACAAAGGATGGTTTTGTCCTGCCTCTAAGTCCTGTCCTGGGCCCTACCCACTGTCCACTGGAGCCATGCTCCTGCTTGTCAGTACACCCTGGCCCCTCAGGCAGGTCAGCTCAGGTTCCAGACAAGGTCTCCGAGTGGGCTCTGTCCTACTTCTGACTCACTGTATGGCTCTTAGCATGTTGGTCCTCTCTCTGGGCTGTGATCTTCCAAGAAGTACCTGAGACACTTCTGGCCTGACGTCAGGATCAAGGTCAGCCCTGCAGTTGTTCCACCCATCACCTATGGTCACAGAGCACTTGGGGGCAAGTAGACTGACACTGAGCCACTGGGTGCATGCCACTCCTGAGCAGGAGGAGGCCTCATCACAGCAAAAGGAGGATGGGCAGACTCTATCTCTGGAGTTTCAGTCACAGTAATGAAAGCAGGGATGTGGGCAAAATGACCACTTAAAGTTCCTTCCAAACTTTTGTGGCTATGATCTCTGAACTCTACAGGGACATAGGATTGGCTGACCAGATTGCTGGTTCTCAAGCCTGTTTCTTCTACAACACACAGATATTTTACTGAACCCAACCACACGGGGGCCCTGCCTTCACGGAGCTTACAGTCCCTTCCCATCCACGATGGGACAGGAGTTCATGGGTCAGGAGTGATCCCAGAGAGTACATCTGAAAGGGCTGCCATGGTCTGACCCACTCTCTTCAGGTAACTCTGATGGGATGCCTAGGAGTAGGACAGAGCCAAGGGTCAGCCCTGTCTTCCTGCTCACATTTGAGAATCACAGAGGGACTAGATAGGACCTTCCAATTTGTGCTGTGCACATAGATCACTCGAGATCTCCCAGGTTGAATGTAGGTTCTGATGCTCCAGGTCTGGGATGGACACTAGGGTTCTGCATTTCTCACAAGCTTCTCAGCCATGCTAAAGCCTCTGATCTAGGATAGCTTTAGCCACTGATTTGAGTAGCAATGCCTTAAGTATTCTAGAACTCAGAACACAGAGGGGTCTACAGTCCTTATAGCCCATCTCAACTAAACCTCCTCAATGTTCAGAGGGAAACGGGGGCCAAGAGAGGGTAAGAAGCCTCCCCAGCACCCCAGAGAGAGCTGGCGTCCAGGCTCACTTGCCAGACCAGTCTCAAGATGCTGCCCACCTCTATAACCTTCCCTGTATCCGGCTTTGCTGGAAGAGCAAGGCCAGGGTCACCCAATGTCACTTTAGAAAATGTGAGGGCACAGGCAGAGAATAACAGGGAACTCACTTGTGGGCTCTGGGGGCTTAGAGCACAGAGTCCACCTTTTGTCCTGGCCTTGGTCAACAGGTAAGGGGCCAGTAGGCAGGACTATTGGTAAGGAGCAAAGGAGTAATGGGCTAGAGGACATTGGCCAAAGACACGAAGTCCAATGTCCAGGCTCCAGGAGAATGGGCTGGGTTCAGGGTCAAACCTGGAGATGCAGGTCTGGGACCACAGATTGGGGCCTCCTGATATTGGGCACAGCAGCCAAACCCCAGAGACCACACAGGTACAGGTGACCTGGGCAGCTTCCATAACAACCAGACTAATCCCAGCCCCACAGGGATTGAATGGACAGAGGTACCAGTGCAACTCTAAGAGCCAAGTAAGGCTAGGAATGATGGACCAGGAGGGGTTGGGTTGGGTTCCTCTCTATGACTGTCTCGAGAACCTCTGACTGTCCTTCCACTCCCTCCCACTATCACATGGGTAAGTGTGTGTCTTCAGGTTCAGATGACCTCTGCCCTCTGCCCTCCTCCCTAGTCCCAGGTGCTTGGACTCCCCAGAACAAAAAGGCTGGCAAGCACAAGTAACAGAGATCAAGGCCCTCTGGCAGGCCACCGAGGTGGAGCGAGACCGGCTCACTGAGTTTGTCACTGTCCTGCAGAAACGGTAATACCTGACACCTAGGGATGCTTTCTTAGACCCATATGTGGTGGGAACTGGATCTACCTCACATGAGAGCTTGGCTCCTGTGGTGTTGGTCCAGGCTATTCCCAGCCAAAACTCATGTGCCCACCCAAATGCCCCATGACATTAGGGACCTGTCATCATGTTGTGGTTTGCCCACAATCCTGTCCTATGTGCATCCAGTGGGACTGTGTCATGCATGTGGACTCGAGGTGGGATTCTCAGGGGAGGGACACTTTGGAGTAGTTAAGTCAGTCATCAGTCCAACAGTAATCAAAATCTACTGCAGGACTGGCATTATATGTGGTAGTGTCGGAGGGTTTAGTGGGAAGAAGACACAGGCTGGACTGAGGTCTGGAATTACAAAGAGCAAGATAGAGGGGCTGAGACTTCCCTGGGGAGGCAGTAGCCCAGGAGGTACAGTTGCCTCCAAAGAATTGTTGACAGACTTCCACTCAAATAAATCAGTGCTTCTTGCTCAAGTGACCCTTTTGGCAAGAACAACAGCATGCCCAGGCCAACACATGGCCAGCCAAGTGACGTCCACACTGAAAAATATAAAGGACACCATTGAGTTTCTGTCCTAACAGGACGTATCATGTACCAGTCAAGTCTCTTTGATGACAGATCATAGAAAACCAATTCTGGCTGAATTAAATTATCAGAAGGTACTGGAAAACTCCAAGGTGCAGAGCAGGGAGCCCAAGAAGATGCAGAGATCTTGGAAGCAATAATTTTTGGGCAGTCTTCTGGGCCATCAAAATGACTTTTGGTTCTTATACCAGTGGTCTCTGGGGAAGAAGGTCCAGCTGGCCTGTGCAGCCCCCATGTGTGCCCCTCATGAGAGGGCACACTGATCTCCAGGTGCAGACACATACTCAACTCCAGCTTTCTTCCCCATTTCCTCTAAGTTACACTTGTGTTTTGGAGGTGACTCAGTTATCTGTTGCTGCTTAACAAGTCATCCACAATTTAGTGGCATAAAATACGATATTTTGTTCTTTTTCGTGATTCTGTGGGTTCATGCAAATTCTGCTCAGTCTCTCAGATGGCCTTGTTTAGCTGGAAGTTCAGCAAGGCTGCTTTGATTCTCTTACATGCAGTCTGTTCCTATGAGAGCTCCTCTTCCAGGGCCTCTCCATGCAGTGCTGGGATTAGAGTATATACAACCAAGGCACTCACAACACAGATCTTAGGAGACTGTCACTCTAAGAGTCTGTCAGCTCATACCTTTTGGAGTCCTCGGATTCATTCTGCTGCTCTTTGTCATTGGAAGGTGTCAGGGAACTCTGTGAGGCTGGCCCAGGCCCTGTCAAACAAGACACATAACTTTGGAGTATTGCCATCTCCCTGGGTTTTGAGCAAGAAAATGGAGCCCAGGCTCTCTCCACATTCTGAACTCCCTAACCTATTTGGATTTCTGATCCCAAAGCACAGAACCTTCCTTTCTCAGAGATCCTCAATGTTCACTCCTTTCTTTATCCTCAGAGTTTGTCCCAACTTTGCACAGAAGTGGTCTCTCTCTGTGTAGCTTCCCCTCTCCTGTACTCTGCCCTACAAATTCCAGGGGCCTCATTCCCTTCCTCTGCCTTGTTCATCAGTCTCCTGTCCTTACCTCAGTAAGACTTCGGGGCTCTGCTGGGTTCCCCCTCTCCGCCATGCTGAGAAAAAGCCTCAGGCAAAATCCAGGGCAGTAGAGAACTCAAGTCATTTGTTTCCCTTCTCTCAAATCTTGAGTTCAGTGCCTGTTGTCCTATTACCTATTGTCTGAAAACAAGTTACTTCTTAGATTGCATCCATTTCTCAGTTGTTTACAATAGGAGGACTAGTATGGTTAGTCTGCCATGGCAAAAGTTACTAAATATGTCTCTTTCTTTTTTTAAATGTTTAATTAATTTTTTATTTGTTCTAATTAGTGGTACATGACAGTAGAATGCATTTATACATTTTGATAGATCATACATAAATGGAGTGTAATCTCATTTTTCTGATTATGCATATTATATGATCACATTGGTCTTGTAGTCATATATGTACATGAGGCAATAATGTTTAAAAAGCATGTAGTTGGCTTTGTTTTTAAATACAACCTGGAAACTTCTGTGTTTATGGTAGTAGAGTCTAATATATTTTCATTTTTATAGTATTTGATCACCTTAAATAATATTTTCTATTTCCATGATTTTTCTTTCCCCTTTTGTTTTCTTCTTTTCTCTGATACTAGATTGACCAAGTTTTGTATCCCTTTCTTCTATACAAGTTTGATATACATTTTATCTATATTCTTTGAGTGTTTTCCTTAACTTTTAACATAAAACTCAGCTCAGCAAGTCTAAAAAGCAGTGGGTTTCTTTACTATCACTATGAGCAATAGAATAAATTAAGAATGTTTTAGCTGGGTGCAGTGGCACATGCCTATAATTCCAGGAACTCGAGGCTGAGACAGGAGGATTACAAGTTCAAAGCCTGCCTCAGCAACTTAGCAAGACCCTGCCTCAAAATAAAAAAGGGCTGGGGATGTGGCTTTAGTAGTTAAGCACCCCTGGATATTCAATCCCTGGCACTAAAAAAAAAAAAAGAAAAAAAAGAAAGAACGTTTTAACTCTGATTTTTCCACTTGTATCTTTCATGTGACTGTTTTCTAACATGTCTTAATTCACATTATTTCTTTAAACACCCTGAAAATATTAAGTGGTGGTATTTCTTTCCTTTTTGTGGTGCTGGGAGTTAAACCCAGGGGCTTTCTACCACTTAACTGTATCCCCAACCCCTCTTTCGTATTTTTAAATTTTTGAGACAGGGTCTTGCTGGGTTGTCCAGGCTGGGCTCAAACCTGAGATCCTCCTCTCTCAGCCTCCCAGATTGCTGGGATCACAGGGTGCACCGCCACACTCAGTTGGCATTCCTTTCCCTTTGCTAGCATGCTTGCAGACGTCTCTCCTCCTGGTTGCTTCTTGTACCTCAGTCTTCCTTTGGGGTTCAATTTCCCTACCGAGGTATATCCTTTAGTTCATTGGGGCCATGAAAATGGTCAACTCTCTGAATCTTTACTTTTAAATGTCTCTATAATGCCTTTCTTTTAGATGAGAATTTAGGAGAAACTTGGGCATAGAATTCTACATATATGGGTATTTTTTTGTCAGTGCTTTCAGGTCATTTTCATCTTTTTCATCCACTGTTACTAAAAAGGAATCTGCTATCAGTTTGTCATTCCTGTGTAGATGCTTTCTCTTTAGATGAATTTTCAGATATTCTCTTTGTCTTTGATATTGTAAGGTTTCACTGTGATGTGTCTAAGTATATGTGTGTGTGTGTGTGTGTGTGTGTATTCCTGTATATTTTTTCCTATCTATTATCTTATATACATTTATTTCCCCTTTATATATATATATACACATATATTTTCCTATATATTTTTCTATGTATTATTTTCCATATATATCCTATTTTTTGTGCTATTTTTTTCTGTACAGGAATTAGTGTCCTTTTTAAATTCAAGGACTTTGATCTATATATATATTGCTGAGGACTTTTCTTCATATGTTGTTTCTTGATACTCCTTGTTCTTTTTACTAAAATGTCCAACCACCATATATTAGAATTCCCTGCTTTCCTATATAACTCAACTCTCTTTAATATTTTGGGCTGAATTCTAAGTGATTTCTCCAAATCTATTTTCCAGCTCACTAAATCTCTTGAGTTGTGCTTTATCTTCCCTGAAACCTATTTTAATAACTATATTTTTGTACATAAAACCTCCTGTTCTCTTGCTTATAGCATTTGTCCTTTCACTAAGATTTCTTGCCTTTCCGGAGTGGGGGTGTAGTTCAGTGGCAGAGTGCTTGCCTATCACACTCAAGGCCCTGGGTTTGATCCCCAGCACTACAACCAACCAACCAAAGATTTCTTGCCTTTCTCTTTTCAATAATTTTAAACTTATTTAGTCCCTTTAAAATAGTTGTATCACCTTCATCACCTAGGGACGCTCAGTAGCGTCTGTTGGTTGGCTCTTGACTCATCATGAATGATCTCCCATGAGGCTTCTATTTCTGTTGGTGTGAGCTCATCTTCACTGGGGGTTTTCTTGTGGCAGTTCTTAGGTTATGAAAGTGCTCCCACAGTGTGGGTCTACGGTTGTTTCTATGGAGTTCTTGGGGTTTCAGTGGTTTCTGATCAGTGCTTTATGCAAATTTATTGGCTTAAGGTTTCCTGCCCTTGTGTTCAGTTTCTCACTAACTGATGTGCCCCCATCCTGCCCTGCCCCAAGCCCTGGTGAACTACAGGCTTCCTCACCACTTCCCTGGACTCGTTGATGGATATCGCCTTAACTCCAATTATCACAAGCAAGGTGTTCTATTGAGGCTTCTAGAATTATATCGGGAACTCACTTGTAACTTCCTGCCTTATAGAAGTACAAGTTTACATCTGCTGCCCTCATGTTGGCATTAAAGCCCCTGCCTTACACTTTGGAAGTTTTGCTAGCTTTCCTACTCTAAATTATATTTACTTATTCTAAAAGTTTCTGTTTCTCCAATGCCCAATTCCACATTCTTCATAGATAAGAACTATTAAAACTAATTTTTTTCTTTCAACATCCAATAATATATACATGCATACACACACATATGTATATATAATACATGTGTTGTCCATATGGCTATATACACATATATATAGATACACGCATTTATATAAAGATACATATTTATTTTATATACATATATGTATATGTGTATATACAGCCATATGGACAACACATGTACTACGTACATTATCAGAAATTGGACTCATATTAAATATATCTTTACACTGTGAAAGTAAATCTCACTTTACATCATGAGACTGTATCTGTATCACAAATTTCTACAAGTGGAATGACTGAATCAAAGAATATGCACATTTGAAATGTTTACAAATAATGGCAAATTACCCTTCTAAAATGAGTCAAATTTACATTCCAACCAATACGTGAACTCTTAATCCTTTCCCCAATAACCTCACCTTTGCTAAGGTTTATCAGTCATTAACATTTTTGCCAAATTCATAAAGGAACACTAATATCTCATTATTGTCTTTATCTGTTTTGCTGTGATCAAAAATGAAGATGAGAAGCCAGGCATGGTGGTGCACACCTATAGTCCCAGCAGCTCAGGAGGCTGAGGCAGGAGGATTACAAAGCCAGCCTCAGCAATGTAGCTAGGCCCTAAGCAATTTAATGATACCCTGTCTCCAAAATAAAAAAAAAAAGGACTGGGAATGTGACTTACTTTTCTTGATTTATAAAAGATCAATTTACATATTGCACATGATATTATGTAATACCAATGTAATATAATATAATGTTACGCATGTTTACCTTCATAAAGATCTTGTATCATTTGTTAAATTAATTGTTGGGTTGGGGAACCTCCTGAGTATTGTTTATCAACATTCTCACAGTTACAGCCCCCATGAAAGCAAAACTTTTATTATCAAAACATTCACTAATAATTTGACTACTTAATATTCACTTTATATTGACATTGGGTCAATTTGGTCAGGTTCTTGAAATATAATGACAATTGATTTTGAAATGATGTCTTTCAAAATATTTGGAATCTCATTAAGTTGACACTCATGATGTAGGAGGACTGTTAGAATCCCACTCCAAGTCATCCACAAATGGGGATCGAGCTGACTTAGACCAGTTAACAAATGAGGTAGAGGACATTGGTGAGAAAAGAGACAGGCCAAAAGAGAATAATTGGAAATCGGAAGGGTCTGAGGGTCTTGAGGGCAAAGACTGGATCCAGGCCTGAGGAGCAGCCTCAGACCAGGCCAGGGATGGAGGAATGAGAGGGAGCTGGCTCTGCTGTGTCATTGTGGGGAAAGCTGTAGTGCTTACTGATAGATTGGAAGCCGAAGGTGAGGAAGAAAGCAAGTGTGACTCCCAGCTTTGGGGGACTGAGCAACAGCATGAGTGATGGTGATGTGGATCAAGATGGCAAAGGTACAATTTGGGGAAGAAATCCAGAGTTTGGTTGTTACTGAATTTTGTGGAAACTCATAATGTGCTTTTACCTTTTTTGGGGGGGAACAGGGTACCAGGAATTGAACTAAGGGGCACTCAAGCACTGAGCCACATCCCCACCCTATTTTGTATTTTATTTAGAGACAGGGTCTCACTGAGTTGCTTAGCAACTAACTCGCTTTTTCTGAGGCTGACTTTGAACTCAGGATCCTCCTGCCTCAGCCTCCAGAGCCCCTGGGATTACAGGTGTGCACCACTGTGCCTGGCTGCTTTTACCATTTTAATTTGGTATTTGCTGTTGTTTTATTATTTTGCCTAGTATAAATGGAATACAAAGTTAAACAAAAGGAAACCATCATTAAAACCATAACAGAAATGAAAGCCCCCCACCACAGTCCTTAAATAGCTTCTGCTTTTTCCTCTTTGCTCTCAGTTCATCCATTGAATTATATCAGCCTTATATTTATTTGTTTTTAAATTTTTAATTTGTTATAAATGTTTAAATTGGATCATATATTATGCATAATCTTCAGCTACTTATTTCATTTAGTAATATATTGCAGACTTTCTCTTCATGTCAGCACATATTCTTTTTATGGTTACAGACAATTTTATTGCGTGAATCCTTTGATTTATTTACCATTCCTTTATTGATGAATTTTTGGTTTCTAATTTTAAAATGTTTTACTGTGTTAAGATGTTTCCTTCCGTTCTTTTACTTTAAGCATTTTGTTTGATTTGGTTTGTTTCTGCTGTGCTGGGAATCAAATCCATGGCCTTGTATGTGCTGGGCAAGCACTCTACCACTTAGCTACATCTCTAGGCACTTTGAGTTTTAAAATCAGAACTAAGGAATGATTTACCAATGTTTCTTCATCATCTGTTGAAAGGACCATGTGGTTTTCTCCTTTAACCCTAATTCTGATGTTGAGTCATGTAATTCTAGTGTGCCGAGAACAATGTGTTATTCTCTTATAATACTACTGGGCTTTACTTTCTTTCTTAAAAAAGAAAACTTGTGTTTTTACTGTGGAAGGCAGAATTCTAACATTGTCCTCCAAATTCCTGCCTTATATGCAGGCCTTTTAAACTTCTGTCTCCATAAATATGGGCAGAACTTGTGAATATGGTGGGATATTGTTGCCACGATTATGTTAACTTACATGGCAAAGGGGAGTTTGCAGATGTTATTAAGGTTACTAGTCAGGTGACTGAATTAATCAAAATGAGAGAGAGGGCAGACTTCATTGCATGAATCTAGAGGTCAGAGACTGAGGAAGTCAGAGTTGAAGCAGCAGAGTTAGTCTTCTGCTGACCTTGAAGACGTTGTCCTGCAGACTGTCCTGGAGAGGATCACATGTCAGGGAATGTTGGGTGTGCTCTAGGAGCTAACTAACATCCATCCCCAGTCAATAACCAGCAAGACAAAGAGATTCTACAGCCATAGGGAACTCACTTCCGCTAACAAACTGAATGAGCTTGGAAGAAGACCCCAAGCCTTAGATGAGATAGCTGCCCTTCTGATATCTTGATTTCAGGCTGACCACTGGAGCCCAGGATATCAGCCCCAAGGGCCATTACTGCCCAGTTACCTTGAATGACTGTAGTCACTTTTTTTCGAGAAGCCCAGGCAGATGGGAGAAGCAGATCCACCTCTAACCACTTGCTGGCCTCCAGTTGACCACTCACAGGGGAAGTCACTTCAGTTGTCTTAAAAACCCCTGTTAACATAGACATAGGACCAGAGTCTCCATGCTGCCACTACAGAGAACAGGCCAGGTTCATTTGTATGTCACTTCTAAGTCTTGCCTCTCGTCTCATCCCATCCCACCCTGTTATCTCTGGACCTTATTCATGAACTTACAGACCTGAATAGGTAGCCTTGGAGACATATCATTATTTAGTGAGATTTTTAATGTAAATGGCATTATATGTATTCTTGTGGCACTTGCTTTTTTATTCACCAATCCTATGACTTGGAGATCAGCCAAATTTGTATGTATAGCTCTACCTCATTCTTTGTCATTGTTAGACCAATGCTGCCCAATAGACAGTTCTAAGATGATTTGTTCTAGATCTGCACTGACCAATGCAGTAGCCACTAGTCACATGTGGCTTTTGAGAGATTGAATTGTGCCTAGTGTAACTGAGGAACCGAATTTTAAATTTTATTTAATCATGTAACTTTAATTTTGATAACTACTTGTGGATATAAGGCTACTGTGCTGGATGGCATAATGGCTCTATCGTATTCTATCAAGTTGCATAGTATGACTATGTCACCATTTATCTTTTCCTTGTTAGTGGGACTTGAAGATTAAACAAATCTTTCATGTGAAATAAATCACACAAGGTCTTCAAGGCCTGTGGATTTATGACAGGCATATAGAAAGCAAAACAAGAAACATAAGGCAAACAGTAACTCCAGTAAAGGAAACAAATGAAAAAGGAAATGTAATCATCAGTGTACTACATGCCTCAGTTCTGAATAGTCGTCCAAAGGTACCCCCTGTGTACCTTTGGATTTTGATGCCTGTGTCCTTTGCTGTTATGCCTGCGAAGGGTTTTGAGGATGTAATTATCATGATGGCCCCTACAATAGGAAGATTATCCTGGATTATCAGGTGGGCCCAATTTAATCACTTGAGCCCATAAAAGCAGAGATGTTTTTCCATCTGGGGTCATTCTAGAGAGATGCTGCAGAAGGCATGGGACATGTCAGAAAGATTCAGAGCTAACTCTGAAGACAGAGGGGGCAATGTGCCCCTTAGAAGCTGGAAATGACCCCTAGCCAACCACCAGCAGGAAACAGTCCTTCAGCTACCTAGAACTGCATTCTTCCCTGAATGAATTTTGAAACAGATTCTCCTCCAGAACCTCCACATAAAAGCCCAGATTAGCTGATGCCTTGATTTTGGCTTGTGATACCTGGAGCAGAGAACTCGAAAGAACCTGCTGGCTTTCTGATGTACAGAACTGTGAGGCAATGCATTTGTGTGATTTCAAGCTGCTAATTTTGTGGTAATTTGTTACAGTAGCAACAGAAAACGAACACACCACCTAATATCAATTCAGTCAAAACGAGGAAAGGCGATTCTTTTGGGTAGGGGAGGAGTGCTAAAATAAAACCAAATTCTCATTCTACATGACAGGAAGTCAAAAGATTATATTTAAATCTCTTTTTAAAAAGCAGCACAAGCATCTGTAGGAATGTGGCAATAAACACTCAAAGAAGCAGCTTAAAATGCTAAAAGTGGTTGCTTCTGGGGAGCAAGAATCCGGAGTGAAGGGCGTAGAGATGGGCTGCCAATTTTTTCATTTTAAGCCTTGGAGAGAACTACATGATTTTTCAGTGCACATTTCTGTGTTACTGCAATGAAAATCCAGAACAATCACCACCACCCAGTGTATGATATGCCCACCCCTTTAGGAGCCTCAGTAGGTGGGCAGGGGCTGCCCCTGCCTGCCAGGGAGTGTGCAGCCCCTCTGTAATGACCAGGTTGGAGGAGAGCAACAGCAAGCTCCTGGAGGCAGAGAGGAGGCTGCAGGAGGAACGGCACCACACTGTAGTGCTGGAGCAACATCTGGAGAAGATGCGCCTGGAGCCTGGCAAGGCATCAGCCACGCAGAAAGCAGCCCCCAAAAATAAACCAGGTAGGGGCCAGGGAAGGGGTCCTGGTGTGGGGAGCAGGGGCAGCCTCGCTGCTAAGGGAGGAGGCAGTTAACTGAATGTGGGAGATGGAGTTTGCATCAGGGCAGACTCTGCCTACCCCTGCTGCTGAGCAGCCTCTCCCAGCTCCCAGCCAGAACCAGGATACCCAGAGACCCATGGGCCCCTTGGACCTGGCCCAGCCTCTTGTTAGCCTGTAGCATGAGTGGGCAGTACATCTGCTGAATGCCCTCAGCCACTACCTCCTGCCTCCCCAGCCCAGCCTTCAACCTTCTGTCCTGAGTGGACCATGTTCAAAGTTGGTCTGCTGGGCCAGCCAAAGCAGTCGTGTCTGAAACAGAAGAGGAGACCCTTTTTGCCTCCATATAGTTGAATTTATATAAGGGCTCATGTGGCCACTCCACAGGCCAGGAGACCCAAGCTCTCCTGTCTTCTGGCACCACCATCCTCAACACACAGCTCCAACTCCTGGTCCAAGGTGGCCTCTTGAACTTCCTTGCCAGTAGCAGGAAGGGGAGGAAGGAAGGGGACAACCTGCCTCTCACCTTGTAAGATGGCATCTGTCACTTGTGCTGTGGTCACACTGCCAGACCCTAGTTACAGGAGCACACACCAGTCTTGTGCTAAAGTTGGAAGATGTTGTCTTTAACTGAAAGGCCAATAGCTATAATGCTGCTTCTCAAGGTGTAGTCCCCAGACCAGCAGCTTCAGCATGGGGTGGGCTGGGGTGAGTTGGGGGTCAGGATGCCAGAGTCAGAAGACTGCCCTGCAGGTCTGCCTGCCTCTAACACCAGGCACAACCCAACAGGAAGTGAGAAAAAGGACCCATCTTCTGCCCAACTCTCCAGTATACCCATGGAATCCCAGATGGAGGAGCTGACCACCAGGTGCTTCCTGCCCCCTCTTCCTGAAAGGGTAGTAGTCTAGGTGGAGGTGCTACGAAGGGCAGAAGGACTGTGTCCCTCTCTGCTTATATCTTTGACTTCTGTTGTGCAGCAGGCTGGTCCTGCTGGGTCCTGGGTTCTAGGCCTGCAATTCAGGGATTGTCCCTCAGAGGCAAAGGGGCCCAGCCCTGCCTTGATGACCCCAGCATCCCAAGAGAAGTTTCATTAAGCGGAGCTTGCTGTACCCACTTTCTCCCTCACTTAAACCTTATAAGGGCAACTGTAACACTGCAAGAGGAGAAAGCACCTCTACAAACCAGGGCTCATTCTTGGGGTAGCTGATGCTGCTGGGGGCAAATGGACACCAGACCCAGAGTTGTGGATGGGCCCAAAGAGGAATCCAGCATGGTATTCCTCCTGGGGAGGAGGGTAGATGGGAGGATGGGGTGGGTCAGAGAAAACTGAGCCTAAACAGCAGCCATGCTGCAGCCCCATCCCAGGGCCCCCTGGACACCACACATACCTGTGTGCTGCTCAGGCCACACTCAGCCCTGTCTCCTGTGGTCCAGGCTAGCCATCCAGACGGAGGAGAATGAGATGCTGAAAGCTGCTCTGGGCAATGCCCTGCGGGGAAAGGAGGAGGACTTCCGTATATACCATGAGACCCTGGGCCAGGTGAAAGGGGTCTTCCTGCAGGCCCTGCGGCAGCAGAAAACTGACAAGCACTAGGAGGCGGCCCTGTGTCAGCCAGGCCAGTGGGGCAGCTCAGGTCTCGAGAGGATGAGGCTGTCTGAGGACTGCGTCTGATCGAGGAACCAGCTCGATCAGCCCCATCGGGGCACCAGCTATTCTCCCAAAAGCAGCTCCTTCAGAATGACCAGAGCCCACACCTCAAGCCGGGAGGGCAGAGGAGAAGCCATGGCAGGACTGTGTAGGAGCGCTGGGCAGATGTGGCTGCAACAGGGGAGGAGGCCCAGTAGTCCACCAGCTTCAGCCAGAGCTCTGGGACCAGCCACCTGAATGGACAGATGCGGTCCCTGGAGCAGGTGCTCATGGTCCTTGTCCTAGGGCTTGGCTGGGGACCTGCCTGCCCACAGGCTCCATATACACAGGACAGCCCTGGTGCCCTGGGCTGGGCACATGGCTCAGTCTCCCTGACCCTACCCAGCCCTCCTCACTAGGCATGCCGCTGCCCTGCTCTGGCTCCATCTGTGGCCCTCCCCCTCCACAGAGTAGGGCAGCACGCTCCCAGCCTCTTTGTCAGCCTGCTGCTCAGATGCCGAGTTCGGACTTGGAATAATAATTGTTATTTTCATAATTGCTGCAGCTCCCAGTGAGTGGGCATCTCCCATGGAAACCTGACCCCAGCCCATCCTCTAATAACACAGGGAATTGCCACCCTATTTCACAGATGGGGAAAACGGGCTTGCAGGACTGAAGCTATTATTTCACTGTGGTTAGCCTGACTCTTAAAACCAGAGTGCCCTGTTGAGCAGGTCCCCAGGGCAGGGGTGCCCATCCCCCTGCTGGACAGCTCTGCCCCTCACTGGTTGCTCCAGAGGACATCTCCTGCTGCTCCCAGAGGGCTGTGTGGGTGGGCACTGGTGGCAGAGAGCAGAGGTGGGGCTGGGCTGGAGCTTTGGGCAGAAGGGTTTTGAGGAGGTGGGTGAAGACATGGGTGCAGTGCCCCTCCCTCACCGTGGTGAGCTGGGAGGGCTGCTGTGGAAGGACCCCTGGAGTCCCCCATCTTCCCTGTGACTGTCACAGCGTCATCCTCTTGGCTGCAGTTACAGCCAAAGGGAGGGTGAGTAGCCTATAGCTACACACACCAACCCCCAGACACACTGGCCACACTGGTGCACACTCACACTAACACCTAGGTGCAGAGCACATAGCTGTGTGCCCATGTAGACATGCACGCAAGCACAGGTGAGCACAGTGGATGTGGATGCAGGCAGTCCCCATGTGAGACACAGTCGTGTGTGTAGCTTGAACAGTGACACAAACACAGGAGCACATACTCCAATTCCTCTCCCTCCTCCACCTGGAGGTCCTGAGACCACCTCTGCTCGAACCCTCCCTCAGAGATGGGACTGGAGGGATTCAGTGCTGGCCCCACTCCCCTCTCCCACTGAGGGTGCGCCCCACCCTCCAAGGGCAGCACAGATCTAGAGCTCCCACAGCAAGGTGGCACAGAGCCCATCGGAATGAAGTGGCAATTCTGATGGGTCCTAAAGGCTTCTGGAAAGGAAGACTTTCTCTCTGCTTCCTTGTGAAGGGGAATGGCCAGGCAGAGAGCCAGAGAGGAGCAAGAGGGCCTGTGCTGGGAGGGGACAGTGAGTGACAGTGAGGAGTGGGCCAAATGCAGAGTGCGAACACCAGGTCAAGTAACTGGCACTTTCCTCAGGCCCTGGGGAGCCCCTGAGAGTGACCTGAGCATGTGGGGACACAGGCTCCAGTCCTCTGCAGAGTCCCTGGGAGAGAAGGAGGCATGGGACCAGCCATCCTCCCTCAGGGTCATGTCAGAGAAGTGCAGGCGTGGTGTGATCCACACCCCAACTACTCCCGGGGGCCTCTGCTGTCCTTCCTGGCTCAGGGCTGAGCTGAGAGAGAAAGGCGCATCCCATAAACAGGTGTGAACCCCAGATGGCATTACCAGGCAAATCTTTCTCTCCACTTGCCAGCTGTGTGGCCTTGGACACATATGTAAACTCCTTGAGCCTTCAGGTTATCTATAAAATGGGGACACTCATAGAAACCTCCCTTAAGGGCTGTCAATAGGTGTCAAAGAGTAACTCAACAGCTAAGTAGTACCTTGCTGTTTACCACTATACAAGGAACAGGTATCTATAGATTGATTTCATCCCACTACAATAAATATAGAGAGTGGGGAGAAGAGCTGCTGCCAGTCAGACACAGTAATCTGGTTACACATTTTTAGGTAAACTGATTAGTTGGCATCTTTCAGGGTCAGTCTGGGCATAGTTCAGTCCTTACTTAGGTCAATTATGGATATAAAATCTCATTTATACAATTTTCAAATTCTATAGGCAACCTTGAGCATTTTTTGTTTTTGTACTGAGGATTGACCCCAGGGGTGCTCTACCACTGAGCTACATCCCCAGGCCTTTTTATTTTTTATTTTGAGAGAGAGTCTTGCTAAGTTACCATAGCTGGCCCTGAACTTGGAATCCTCCTGCCTCGGCTTCCTGAGTCACTGAGATTACAGTTGTGTGCCACCACTTTTGGCTCAACCTTGAGAGTTGTACTATGGGGCTGTGTGCCAGGGCTTGCACCCGGTATCTGGTTAGACCAGATCTGCTGCATTCCCTCATCACAACCCTCTTTAGGATTAATGGAGTTAAAAAGTGTCAAGTGCTTAGAGCAGCTGCTGACATACAATAAGAACTCCATAAATGTTAACTCTTAATATCCCTCTGTTAGTTCAGTAAATATTTATTGAGCAGTTCCTCTGCCCCAGGTATGGAGGTGCTCAGACAGATCAGACTCTAGGAAGGTGCTCAGGCCCCCAACTCTAGGAATTCTCAGTCCCCAGAGGAGACAGACTCTTTTCAGGTCACCATCCATTCAGCTGGTCAGTCACCAGACAGGGAGTGCCAAATGCATGCCGGCCTCACCAGGCCTGGGTGGGGGTAGGAGGGATAAAAGTGACTTGCTTCATTCATTCTTGGAGTTTCCTGTCCCATCAGAGAGGTGTGAGAAACGGGGCCCTGAGGGGCTAGGGAAGAGGGAGGGTGCAGAGATAGGCTGTGGCACTAGAGAGCCCCCTACCTTCCACCCCTAATCCCAGCTGCAGCTCCCAAGTAGGGGTGTAGGGAGGGAAAGGGGAGGCTCAGGACAGTTTGTCAAGGGGCCAAGGACTGCACTCTGAGGGATCTAACCCAGGTGGCAATGGAGAGAAGGGAGGCCTGGTATACCCAGGTTAGTGCTCTTAGCTCCTCCTGGGCAGCACCACCTGTCCTCAGAACCTGAGGAGGGCTTCCTCATCCCTCAGGTATGTGGGCAGCAGGTGGGCTAAATGAGAGGGCCACAGGCATGGAGAGGGTAGGTGCCCTGGAGGGCCAAGGGACAGGGCAAGTAAAAAGGCAGGCGGTGGAGTGACCTCACATGATGATCCCTGGCCACACTTTAGGCAGGTGCTGTGGTTCCGGTACAGACAGGGGAGACCTGGTTGAAGTGTGGATGTGGTTTGGCCACTGTCCCATGGGGGCCACTGGGGCATCATAGCTCAGCAGTGCAATGTTGCAGACTGGCTCCAGCTGACTCAAATGTGTTCTATCGACACTGGGCTCCTTCCCTGCTCCCAGGTGGCCTCCTGCCAGAGTGCTCCTCTGAGCCCCCCACATCTAGTGGCCATAACCAGCCTCTTCCCCCTGCCCAGAATGAGCCCTCAGGCCGCCCTTAACACAAGGAAGTCTCCACCTGCCCACCCCCTCTCCACATGTGTACCTTCACACACGCTGAGTCACCTACAGTCCCCAAACCTTGCATATACACCCATATAACACACACATCACACTCAGACACCACACAGCATATACAACACACAGGCACACACAACACACAAAACACAATAAGCACATGACATACTACAGAGTGAATACACACAGACCCTATGTATAAACAATACAAAACAATTGCATACACACACACACACACACACACACACACGGGACTTGCCACATTTTACTCTGAGCACAAACAACAAAAAATTGAGAGGTGAAAGGGACTCAGATTTAAGAGAATTGACCTCCATCCCCACATCTTTCCCAATGGACCTTGTGGAGTTTGAGAAGCTGGTCCTTGTGCTGATCTCAGCCCAGTCAGCTTCCTGCCCCTTGTTTTCTGGGCAGACTAAGCCAAGGGTCCCCATCCTACACCTCACACATAGGGTGGAGCTGGCCTTGGGCTGATCCAAGGGACTTCCCTAAGCCTCTACCCTTCTTGCCATCCCCATGTGCCAAACTCCCTGCAGGTCCTGCAGTGAAAATCTGCTGAGTGGGCCCTGCCTCCCTGGGCCCCTGGAGTCAGGGGGCTGTGGTTTCTTCACCACCTCTCTTTCTAAGCAGTAAGTCAAGCCCTTGTCATGGGATGAGTCACTGAATTCCCTCAAGAACCCAGTGAGGCCAACCCAGCAGTGCACCCATTTTACATATGAGGACTTGAGGCCCAGAGCACACAACAGCAGGCTGGAGCTCTGGCTCCTGTCAGCAGGATGAGCTGGTGTTCTCCGTCCAGGGCAGACCACCCTGGCTTCCCTGAGCCATTCTCTTGGAGCCTCCTGAGGGCACCAGGTGGAGAACTGGCCCAGGCTGGTCCTGCCCAGCAGCAGGTGTGCGTGAGCTTGGTTCTCAACCTGAAGAACAGTGAGTTCCAGAAGCTTATGGAGTTGACCCAGCCACTAAACACCTTGTGCCTCAGTTTCCTCTTCTGCCAGCTGGATAATGTTAATACTTCCCCTACGGATTATGGTGACATTAAAAAAGTTAATTCACATATGTTAATCCTGGTTATTATGATTACTCCTAATCGTTGACTCCACCTCAAGACTGCCCAGGTGCTCCCCCATCCAGGAAGCCTTCCTTCCCTGAAACTGGCTTCCTCTAGTGCCCATGATCCCAGCCCTAACCCAGACCCCACACTGCTCAGAAGTTGTAACTCATGCTTCCCAGGGTCGGGGCCTAGTGTTATGGGCCTCTGTGTCATCTCTGGAGTATGTGTGTTGGGGTCTCCTGGTGGCTTCCTCTGGGCCAGCATGTCTGCAGGTTGGGAGGGGCCGTTGCCTGGTGCAGTCTTCTTCCCTTCCCAGGACTTGCTTAGGCCCCCACAGGGCTCTACTTCCCATCCTCACCTGAACCTATGGCGGGGGGGTCAGGAGATTGACTAATCCAGGTCCAATGGGATCTCCCTGACTCCCTTCTCTGGAGCATATGGGTGAATAGGGCCCCAGAGACATGACCCAGGTACATACTGCTCCGTCAGACTGTGGGGGCCTCATCCCAAAGGGGAGCTATCAAAAGATCCTGGTCTCTCCATAGAGCTATCAGGATACCCCTCCTCATCAGGTTGCCAGGGTTGAGCCATTAACTGTCCCTCCCCAGGAGCTACATTGGTTAGGGACATTCCTGTCTTCCTATCTGCCATCAAGATGATGCCAGCCATTGCAAGTACCCATTCAAGGCTTGCCAAGTGACCCTTCTAGTACTCCTCCATCCAGACAACTCCCGATGGGACAGGGCTTGGGTATGGGAGCCCCTTTCAAACACATACCCCATGCCAGTTCCAAGTCGGTCCTCCCCCCAGTGCCTGTCCAGCCAGGACTTGGCTTGATAAAAAGGAATGAGAATTCTTCCCTGGACAGTCCTCAGGAGGTCTCATGTAAAGTGGGAGCTACAGTCCATGGAGCAGAGATGTGAAAGCGTTTTCACATGTGTGAATGTGATACTATGGTGGGGGCAGGGCTCACAAGTCTGTAGAGGCTGGTGGGGCCATCTAGAAGGCTTCCTGAAAGAAGGGGGTCCTGGCTATCAGCAAGAGGGAGACAGAGGATCTTGAGGGGTGAGGGGCACAAACTGAAGTGAGGCCCAGGTATCCCTGGCTAAGCTTGTGCTTCTGCCCCCCCTTCCTTCCCTGCCCCCCACAAGTCTTCCTGCGGCTCCCTGCGGCCAGCAGCTCTGCAGCACTCGGCTCCGCTCCACTCCACTCCGCTCAGCTCCGCTCCAGGAAGGCCACCTCCTCCCTGCCCTCCTCCTCCCCCTCCTCCTCCTGCTGTCACCACTCACCGCTCATAGCCTCGAGGGGGTGGGGACCCCAGGGCTGGACACACCCCACCGTGGCCCCAGAGCTCAGCTGGTCGGACAGACGCACAGTCGGACGCAAGGACCCCGGAGCCCCGAGGTGGGCAGTGTGCCAGGGTCCCTCGAAGCCTCCTCAAGGTCAGTGCCAGCTGGGGATGCAGCCATTCTGGGGCCTTGGAGACCCGCGGGGCCCACCCCAGTCTTCTCATTCCAGATCACAGGCCCCAAGGTGGGCTTTACTCCAGGTGCACCTGAGGCAGGCGGGACCAGGGGAAAGGAACCACACCTGCCTCCACAGGCCGGTCCAGGTCCGGGGGTCTAACAGGAAAGGCCCCAGGCTGGGGGCCAGCTCCTTACTGAGGCCTCACTGGGGACACTTCTGCACCGGCCATGGGGAGCTAAAATTGGAAAGTGGCGAGTGGGAGGCAGCTGACAAAGCTATTCCGCGGGCTCTTCACCGTGCTCCGGTTTCAAGCTTCTGCTCCATTAACCTGATCCCTGGGGCCTCCCTCCCCCCACCCTGCTGATGAGGAGGCATGTCGGCCCTTGGGCTCCAATGACAGCCCCCTGGCAGCCCCCTGACATGGGCAGGGCAACAATGGTCTCATCTTATCTGAGATTCCAGAGGGGCTCATGGAGAACACCTGGTCTAGAGGGGAGAGGGAAGCCTGTCCCAGGATCACTGTGCTTTCATGGGTCCCTTCCCAGTTCTGGCCTGTGACCCCTCCATCTGTAAAATGGGGATAATGTCAACTGTGGGGGTCCAGAAGAGCTGACCACAGGGTGGTAAAGTCTGGCCTGTGATTTGTGGGAGGATCTGAGGATGGGAGTCAGGGCCCAACTCATCCCAAGAGGTCATCTACACATGTTCCTCTCTCTTATTTAGACCCTGAGTCTGTACCTATGGATCCCTTAGGAAGACACTGGGCCAGGCTGAAGCAGGGTGGAAAGAGCATAGGTGCTAGCTGAGTTCCCAGGGATGGCCCAGCAGGACTCCTGGGGACAAACTGGGTGCTGGCAGGAGGGAGTGGCTAGACTCACCCTGGCCCTTAAACTGATCAGCACCTTGGACAGCAGCCAGCAGGCTCCCTGTGCCCTCCTGGCCCCACACCCACTTCTCCAGGACACCTTCTCAAATAGCACAGCCTCCAGACGGCGGCCAGGACCTGGGTACACAGAGCACTGAGAATGGGACAGTATGCAGACACAGGCAGGGACCATGGACGAGGCAGGCTGGAGCACAGGGGTTGTTGGGGGTAGGGGATTCTGCAAAAGACCAAAGGCTGAATGAGAAGGATGCAAGCTTGGTGCTGGGGGCAAGACCTGAGAGGTTACAGGGTCTCAAAGAAGGAAAGGCAACTCAGGGTGGGAGTGGGAGTCAGAGAAGGGGTCTTGGAGAGGGTTGGGCTTTGTCAGAAGCTGAGGGAGGCTTGTTGAGGTCAAGGGGGACCTTGGAGGCCAGAAGCCTTATTGAGGTGCTAGAGAGAGGATTTCCTCACATGAAAGTTCAAGAGAGCCCTGGCAGGAGCAGTCTTGGCAGAGGGTGGAGACCAATCCGTCTGAAAGGTATGAAGGAGTAAATGAAGGTGATAAAGGTAGACCTGAGTGGAGACTAGACTTTCAGGAACCTTCAGTGGGAGGGATTGGAACTGGAGCAGCAGCCAGGAGGGGAGGAGTGAGGGGCACCAGGGATGGGGAGTGTGGCACCACAAGTCCCCAAGATGAAGTGGTCTCTGTTTAGAAGGGAGGCCTAGCACCCTAGTGGGGGTCCATGAGGTAGGGCTGGGCAGGGCTGGAAGCTGTGCCCTCACCTGCCTGTCTCCCCGGCTCTGTCCAGGCTATGGGCATCAAGACAGCACTGCCTGCAGCTGAGCTGGGTCTCTACTTCCTGGTGCTGAGTGGGTCCCTGGCCTATGCCGGCCGGGGCCTCCTTGAAGCATCACAAGGTAATAGCCGGGCCCTGGGGCAGGGGTGGGACCTATCTTCCCCTGTGGGCCTCAGGATTCAGATCAGCAGGGCAAGAAACATAGTTCCAGACTCAGAGACATGGACGCAGAGCCTGTCCCCCAACACACATAGACACTCAGGGACACAGAGACCTGGGCGAGATAGATATACACCAAGACCGGGGGACAGGCCAAGGCTGAACGAGAGACCCCCATTCCCTTAGCTTCTGCCCTGTGCATGGACACTACCCACGTGGCAGACCTGTTCCCCTCCCCCAGGTGGGGGCAGCCTTGTCCTTGGGGCAGGCCTGGGAGGGCATGTGAAAGGCCCCTTCCACTGAGGCCACGCTCTGTTCTCAGATGGGGCCCACAGGAAGGCCTTCCGAGAGTCTGTGCGACCCGGCTGGGAGTACATTGGCCGGAAGATGGTAGGTCTCCCACACCCCAGGGTCCTTGCCTAGGGTCCCCAATCCTAACCCTTCCCCACTCTCCACTATCTCAGACGTTTTGGCATCTCACAGCAAAGGGGTCTCTAGCTTGAGCTTCAGCACCTCAGCTCCTCCACAGCCCTCCCCAGCCCCACTCATTTAAGAAATGGGTCCATAAGTCAGGATGAACTTCAGCAGGGCCTCCAGCACCACCCTTCCCAGGAACAAGGCAACAGTGGTAGGGTGTCAGGCAATGTGCTGAGCGGAAAGGGAGGGGAATTTGAGGGACAGTGCTGTCCACATGATGCTCTCATTCCTCTCTTCTTTTCTTCTTTTTTTGGGTACTGGGGATTGAACTAAGGGGCACTTGACCACTGAGTCACACCCCCAGCCCCATTTTGTACTTTATTTAGAGACAGGGTCTCACTGAGTTGTTTAGCCCCTCACTGTTGCTGAGGGTGGCTTTGAACTCAGAGATCCTCCTGCCTCAGCCTCCCGAGCTGCTGAGGTTACAGGTATTCACCACTGCGCTATGTTCCTCTCTTTTCTACCTGGGTACTTCCTTCAGAGGGGACTGTAGGGACCTGCAGCCACTGCTGTCTTTAAGAACAAGGGACCTGGGAAGGTGCTAGGGCTCTGACCAGCTGGGGTGCCAGCCTGCCCTGATCCCTCACCCACCCTAACCTTCCTCACCTCCTCCTGTCCTTGGCTGTCCCAGGATGTGGCTGACTTCGAGTGGGTGATGTGGTTCACTTCCTTCCGAAATGTCATCATCTTTGCCCTCTCTGGACACGTGCTGTTTGCTAAACTCTGCACAATGGTTGCCCCACAGGTGAGCTGAACCTAGGCCACCCAGTGCCCCACCTGGTCCATTGGCTCCTCCTTAGCTGCAAGGATTCTGGGAAATCGATTCCAGGGTCCCACCCCCATGAGCACAGGTAAACTAGAACCTCTGTCACTCCACAGCTCCGCTCCTGGATGTATGCTGTCTACGGAGTCCTGGCCGTGGTGGGCACGATGGGCCCTTGGTACCTGCTGCTGCTACTGGGCCACTGTGTGGGTCTCTATGTGGCCTCACTCTTGGGTCAACCCTGGCTCTGTCTCGGCCTTGGCCTGGCCAGCCTGGCCTCCTTCAAGATGGACCCCCTCATCTCTTGGCAGGTATGTAATGCACTGTGGTGTTAGAGGGGTGGAGGGTATAGGGATAGGACCCCAGACCTCCCACTACATTCAAAGCCTCTGCCTCCCAAGTATCCCCAATCATTTCCTTCACTTCTCCACCCATCTTCACGCCTTTGACTGTGCCATGACAACAAGGTGGTCACCTGCACTGCAGCACAGGTGTGTCCAGCTCATCCCCTGCTCTGCACATTGCTGCCAATGCTAACTGGCTCTGGAGGAGGGAAAGGGGCGGAGCAGGGCTGGACTGGGCTCCCCTGGAAAGCTGGAAAGGGGTTGCTTTTCCTCAGAGGCCCCCTGGTGAGCTGGCGGCCTGTTCTCTCCCCTCCAGAGCGGGTTTGTAACAGGCACTTTTGATCTTCAAGAGGTGCTGTTTCATGGGGGCTGCGGCTTCACTGTGCTGCGTTGTACCAGCTTCGCGCTGGAGAGCTGTGCCCACCCTGACCGCCGCTACTCCCTAGCAGACCTGCTCAAGTACAACTTCTACCTGCCCTTCTTCTTCTTTGGGCCCATCATGACCTTTGATCGCTTCCACACTCAGGTGAGGGGACGTCTTGTGGCCTCCCAGAACAAGGCTGGGTCTCCCTTCTCAGACAGGGACTCCTAGCTCAGATAGAACTCCCCAGGTGGGCTGCCCCATCTTCAGGTAGGACTCCAGGATGAAACCATGTCTCCCTCCTTCCTCAGACCCCAGGATGGAGCCACGTTTCCACCTCAGACAAAGATCACAGGGTGGAGATGTGTGTCCTCCCTCAGACAGGCCTCCCAGGCCATGACTGTTTCCCTTCTGCTCAAATGGGGCTCCCAAGACAGGACTGGTCTCCCCTGGTTGGACAGAACCCTCCCCAGACTCCAGGGTGGCCTGTGTCTCCACCCTGGGCAGGACTCCTGGATGCAGCCTGCCTCCTCCCGCCCCAGGGTGACCCCACGTGGGCTGTGCTCCTTGCAGCAGTCACTTGGCATCCCTCCAGGTGAGCGAGGTGGAACCAGTGAGGCCTGAGGGCGAGCTGTGGCGCATCCGGGCCCAGGCAGGCCTCAGCGTGGTGGCCATCATGGCGGTGGACATCTTCTTTCATTTCTTCTACATCCTCACCATCCCCAACGACCTCAAGTTTGCCAACCGCCTCCCAGACAGTGCCCTCGGTGGGTCCCCACATCAGGGATGGCGGCAAAGCCTCCGCCCCCAGGAAGATACTCTGCTCTCCCTGGCATCACGAGGCACCTAAGGGCACAGGAACGGGGACTTATTCTTTGAAATGCCTGGGACTTGACTTAACTTTGTCCTGTGAGGCTGGAGCAGTATCTCAAACAGCCTGCCCCTCTTCACTTGTGACTGATTTTCACAAGTGGGGATGGGGGTCCCCATGGGGTAGGTGCAGCCTGGCGCTCCCCCAGGAAGAGGTGAAGTCTCCTTGTGGGCCACAGGTGGCAAGGACTTTCCCTCTCCCCCAACCTTTGGAGAGAAAGTATCCAGCGGGGAGGGCAGGGCTTAGCACCTCCCATGGGACTTGGGGGTCATCAGGGGAGGCCAAGGTGAATGGGCCCTGGGTAGTGACAGCACCTTGTCCCCAGCTGGCCTAGCCTATTCCAACCTGGTGTATGACTGGGTGAAGGCAGCCGTCCTCTTTGGTGTTGTCAACACTGTGGCGCGCCTGGACCACCTGGACCCTCCTCAGGCTCCTAAGTGCATCACTGCACTCTATGTCTTTGGGGAAACGTGAGTAGAAGCAGGGGCAGGGGTCACAGCCTGGATCCCCACCTTACCCTCTTCCCATCCCACCAAGTCCCCTCCCGCTGTGCCTTGAGAGCTCTGTGTCTGACAGATTCACACTCTTCTGCTCCTCCCGCACAGGCACTTCGACCGGGGCATCAATGACTGGCTTTGCAAGTGAGTTGGGATCAGGGGGTGGCCACAGTTATATTGCCACATGTCTGAGCAGTGCCAAGATTTGTCCATGGTTTTAGAGATCCCTCCTAGGCCAAAGGAGGTAAGGAGGCAGTGAGTCTGTCTTGGAAGAGGTCCAGGTGAAAAGCAGAGATTTGGACTTGACTGAGGGCCCTGGAGGTGGAAAGAAGTGGGGTGTGGGGGGCACAGACACCAGGAGCCTTCTGGGAGCTGCCTTGCAGAACTGGCAACCAGTAGACAGAGGTGACTCCTGGACTCCTATCTTGAGTCTGGGAGGATAGGAGCAGCTTCCAGAGAGAGGTTCTGTTTGAGAAACCTCTAGTTGAAATCTGGAGGGCACCATTATGGAGATCCAGGGAGGTGCTGGGATCTGAGGGTCAGGGACTCAGAGAAGTCAGGAGGATTGGTGGGACTGTGAGTGTAATGAGGGAGGGTAGGTGTGCTCAGTCTCGGGAGTGCAGAAAACCTGGGTACAGGTAGAAGAGAGTTGGGGATGGCCAAGATTGGGCCTGCAAGGACTTTGGCTGGAAGGAGAAGGAAGAGCTAGCAGAAGGAACTGAGGAACGGGAGAAGAACCAAGGCTATGTAACACCCTGGAAACCAGGGAAGCCCATCCAGGCAAGGAGGGAACCGCTGGACCAGGTGCTGCTGAGGGCCCAGGGAGCTGGAGGCTGGGGATTAACATTGGTGACATGCGGATTCTCAACCTTCCACTGAGGTAGCAGGGGCAGTGAAAGGGCACCAAGGAACTGTAGCAGGGTGTGCAGACAACTCCTGGGAGAAACCTGGGATGGAAGGGGTAAGATGGAGGGGTGACCAAAGGGACTTGTGGGGTGTTTTAAAGGTAGGAAGTACTGGGACATGCCTGGTGCTGAGGGGAATTATTCAACAGAGGAGCTGGTGATGCAGGATGGAGGGGTGATTGTTGGACTGTGGTCCCAAGGAGGGAGGAGGTGATGGTGTCCACTCTCAGGAAGAGGCCTGCCTTCAGGAGAAGGAGGAAGGGAAGCCAGTATAGGCTGAGGGAGGCAGCGTACATGCCCTCCCAAGTGCCCCCCCACATTAACGCATACTTGCAGAAGAGAGAGGGGTGCAGTAACCATTGCAGTGTGGGGGAAGCAGCCGCCTATAGCAAGCTCAGTTCCGAGAGCCCAGGTGGGGTTGGAGGTAGTGGGCTTCAGCCTCCAACATGTGAAGATGGGAGGCTTTCCCATCACGGCTTAGCTGCTGGTGTGCAGGTCAAGAGAAAGCTGGTAATCAGCTCTCCCAGATGGTTGAGAAGGAAAAATTGAGAGATAAGGGGCTTAACGTTATTTATAATGATGACTCTTTTGAGTAAAGCCTGTGGTAAAGATGGGAGGGTCACAAGATCAGAGGGATTAAAGAACTGGAGCTGGGGAGCCAGAGTGTCAGAAGGGGCTGGGCAAAGAGTGAGAATTATTAGCAAGGAGTGAAATTTCAAGTGGTGACAGAATTGGGATCTGACCATGAGAGTGGGTGGCTGAAGTGGGCTGGGGAAGAAACTAATGAAAATGAGGAGGTTAAGGAATGGAGAGGCTGGTTAGTCAATGGGTTTTCACTGAGTTTATTTAACAAGTATTTATTGAGCACCTACTATGTGCCAGGCACGGGCTACAAGCAGTGAACATGGCAAAGTTCCTGAAATCATGCAGCTTATAGTCTGGTGGGGGAGAAAACAGGTAAACAAGAAACAGGCAAACAAACATAAATAAGATAATTTTAGAAAGTGGTTAGTGTAAGGGGATAGAATTTGGTTACAGGGCAGAAGCTTCTTTAGCTGGGGTCTGGGTGACCTTCTCTGAGGAGATATTTGGACTGAGATTTGAGTAATAAGGAGATGTGTGGGGTGCAGGGGGGTGATGGAATTCCAGGTAGAGGGAACTGTAAGTGCAAAGACTTTGAGATATGAACCAACTGTGTATCAGAAGATCAGAAAGGCCAATGAGGCAGGCGGAGTGAGGGAAGGAGAAAATGGGAGATCATGAGGTCAGGAGGGAGGCAATAAAACCAGCAACAGGGGATCTGCTAGCCATGGTAAAGTTAATTTATTCTAATTGCAATAGGAAGCCATGGGGGTGTAGTTTAACCATGGAAGTGATGTGATCTGGGCTAAGCCTCTGGCTGCTGTCTGAAGAAGGGACTGCAGGGACAAAGGCCAAAATAGGAAGGTCATTAAAAGTGGCCTAGCCCACCTGGACTCGAAGGTAGAAGTGGTGAGCAGTGGTCAGGACTGAATGGAGCCAATAGAATTTGCTGGTTTGGATATGGATGAAGAGGGAAATTGAGAATCCAAAGTGGTACCAAGGCTTATTAGCAACTGAAGGGATGATGGTGCCATTAACTGAGGTAGGGAGGGAGCTGGTTCAGGCAAAGAGGGGGAAATCAGTCACTCAAGTGAGATGTCTAGAAGCAATTGGATACACAAATCAAGAGACAGACTGGGCTAAACATGCAGTTTGGGGGTCTTCAGCATAGGGACAGTATTCAAAGTCTTGAGTCTGAATGAGATCTCTGGAGGAGTGAAGGAACACAGCTAGAGAAGATATGAAGTCCAAGGCTGAGCCTTCTGCAATTTGGAGTTGGTTATAGGAAAAGCAGTCACCTAAGTCCAGAACACTGTCCCCAGGGTGATAGCAGGAGGGCTGCCCCTGTTGTGCATCCTCTGTCTCACACCTGCCCAGTCCCACACTTCTACCAGCCTCTTCTTCCATCTTTCCTGCAGATATGTGTATGACCACCTTGGTGGGGAGCACTCTGCAGTGATACCAGAGCTGGGGGCCTCAGTGGCCACATTTGCCATCACTACTCTGTGGCTTGGGCCTTGTGACATTGTCTACCTGTGGTCATTCCTTAACTGCTTTGGCCTCAACTTTGAGCTCTGGGTACAGAAGCTGGCAGAGCATGGGCCTCTAGCACAAGTTGAGGTAAGCAGGGGAGGTATGGGACTGGATGGGCTGGGATTGGTGGGGTTGCAGGAGAGGGTGGCCCTGCTGCTTTCTGGAGGTGTCCAACCACACTCTATCTCCAGTCGAGAACTTTCTCACCACCCCCTTCCTGGTTGTCAGGGCAATGGCTCATCCAGGGGGAATCTGGTCCTCCCTCATTTCTGTGGATTAGGCCCAGCACACCTGCGCCTGGCTGTGTTTGTCAGTTCTTATCCTCTCTCCAGGACTCAGTTTCCCCATGTTTAACAATGAGGGAGAGCTGGCCTGAGACTCCCAGAGACCCAGGAATATCCCCAGAATGAGTGGCCCTGGAGGCCAGGCCATTGACCAACCATGTCCTCTTTCTCCTTTGGGCCTCTTGCCTTGCTGCCAATTCTGTCCTGGACTGGGAAGGCCCGTCTGTCAGAGCAGATGTCCCGTAGGGTGCGGGCTCTCTGTGGGGCCATAAACTTCTGGGCCATCATCATGTACAACCTTGTGAGCCTGAACAGCCTTGAGTTCACAGAACTGGTTGCCCGACGTCTGCTCCTCACAGGTGAGGGACAGGGGTGTGGGATATACAATGTGCCAGGCGTCAACCTCAAGGATTGTGACCTTATGAAATGTTCCCTTCATATCCCAATACCCCAGGGATCAGCAAGGAGGGCCATCCAATGGGGAGAGGGATGGGAAGACATGAGTCATTGCAGATGGGCTGCTGTGGACATTGATGACTCCTTCCCCAACAGGGTTCCCCCAGACCCCACTGGCCATCCTGTTTGTCACCTACTGTGGTGTCCAGCTGGTGAAGGAACGTGAGCGAACCCTGGCACTGGAGGAGGAGCAGAGGCAGGACAAAGAGAAGCTGGAGTAGGTGGGAGGGGGCTCCTGGGCCCCAGGCCCAGGCTGGGCCAGACAGGGCCTCACTGACAGAATAAAAGACTTTTCTACCATAGTTTGGGCTGTTCCCTGTCCCTTCCCCCCAGCAATCTCCTGGCTCCCTGTCCATACTGGCTGAAGAGCTGGAGGTTCCAGGCCTCAGGGAGGGTGTCACACACAGTGTGGAAAGGGCAGCCCATGAAGGGAAGACCTACCACCTTGACAACCCAATAGCAGAATATTAAGGCCTGAAACTTCAAACCACCTGATTATTGACTCCTGGAGAATCTGATTTCAGACCCTGAACTACTCGCTTAGAAGGTATTTTATTCTTCTTGAAGGAGACTTACACTGCAAGGTGTGCTTAATGGGGACACTCCTGATGGGTGAGGAGACTGAGTCCTGTGGGGGACTTTACTGGCACACATGGCCAGAGGTCACAGCCTTGGGTACCCACCTGTGATTCTGGCTTATGAACCAAGAGGACCCATGGGAAATATGGTGACCTTGGAGGGGCCCTGAGTTTCTCATCCCTGCCTGAAAGGCTAGCACTGGGCAGTGATAGCCCTTCTCTGGCTGAAGCAGCCCCTCAGGCACCATAACGGGATCTAGGTGGGCTCTTGCCTCTCCCAGCCTCCTCCCTGGAACCCCAGGGAGGGCCATAGGATGGGAGGCATGCTTAGTTAGGTCCCTCTAGGCTGGTCACATCTTAGTCAGGCGCAGCACGTTGAGCCGCACAGGTAGGAAGGTGGCGCCGGCTGCATAGGCGATCTCCCGCAGGACGCCCTCCCACTTCTTCTCCTCCTCGTTATATCTGGGGTGGGGGGAAGAGTGGGGACAAGGGTGAAGAGCTTCTTCAGCTGAGTCCACAGTGGACCCAGCAAGGAGGTTGGCTGGGTGCACCACACCCATCTCCAGGAAGTGCCCCCCAGCCCCCGGTCTATCTCCCCACCCCCAGGCATGCACCAATCCTGTCCTCTTGAGAGCTTCCATATTCAACAACCCAGAAGACCCTCACACCTCACTTTCCCCAGCACCACTACTCCCCAGAGGCCACTTGCAGTCCCAGGGTGACTGAAGGTTCAGGGATGCCCCATGGTGACTGAGGCCTTTCCACCTGCTCCCATGAAAGACCAGCCATGGGAAGCAATGGCTGAGAAGCTGGGGTCCAGCTACTTCCCAGTCCTGGCCTCACTGTCCTCCAGATCAAGCACCCAGAAGACAGGGAGGTGGGAGGCCTGGCTGCTACCTGGGCCCTGTATCTGTGGGTCTGCACCCTAAGCTTGGGCTCAGCTCCCATCTGCAACACTGATGAAGTTCCTCAGTGGGGTGTGGTGCCCACGTGCGCAAACCCAGACAAACTGGTGAGAAATGGGCCGCGTGGGGTGTGTTTGTTATTCCTTCCCCCAAGACTCCCTAGAAGAGGGAACAACTTTGCCCACAGATGGGCTTGCCAGGCTGTGGGGATCAGCCTTGCTCAGAATTTCCCCTTGCCTCCTTGGGGCCGGACTCACCTCCAAATGTCATTGAGCTCTGTGGGGACCAACTCTCCAGACTCAGTCTCCAGTGTGGCAAAACCACCAATGGCATAGAGGGTGCCCACAAGGCTGACCAGGCTGAGTGAGCTGCGCTCCTGTGGGAAGGCCTCAAAGGGTGTCCACCTGTGGTTGTGGGGTGAGAAGGTGTATCACCTGGGGAGCCTGTTCCTGCCATTTCAATGCCCCCAACTCCAGCTGCACTCTTTGAAATCTGAATCCTAGCCTCCCACATTCCCAGGGCAGCTTCCTGTTTCCCCGACTTTCTTGGGTGCCTGCCAGGTGCCCCTGCCTCGGTCTCCCAGCATCCTAACCCTGTTCTCCTCTCCTCCCCCTCTGGCCTTCACTTCCTTTCCCATTCTCTTGCTCCTTCCCTTTCCCTTCCTTGCCTTGTCATTCCATCCAGATTGCCCAGCGAAGTCCTCCATGGATCTCCCTCTTTCTTTCTTTCTTTCTTTCTTTCTTTCTTTCTTTGTTTGTTTCTTTCTTTCTTTCTTTCTTAATATCTTTTTAGTTGTCAATGGACTTTTTTTATTTATTTATATGTGGTGCTGAGAATCGAACCCACAGCCTCACACATGCTAGGCAAGTGCTCCACCACTGAGACACAATCCAAGCCCCCTCTTTCTTTCTTGAACTAACTCCCATCTGCTCACTCAGGATCCCTGTCCCCAGTGGACCCCCAGCATTGCCCTGGACACTGTCCCCTGGCTCCTCAGTAGCCACGTCCACCTCTGTCCCTTGCATTCCTGTTCCGCTCTTCTCCCCTCACAGCCTAACTGTGCTCATTCCACAGCTGGGCCTTCATCCCCATCCTCCAAAACTGTTCTCAGTGAAGCCCCATCCACCCCAGGGCTGTAAAATCCAGGGCCCATGGCCTGCCACTACAGAGGTGAGTGTCCTCACCTCCTGCCTCTCCAGCCTCAACTTCTCAGACTCCTAGATAATGCATCCCCCTGCATGATCTGGGGCTTGGACCTCAGCTCCTGCCATGTACATCCCATCTCCTTTTGGAGTGCTGTTGAGTCCCCAGTGTCTCCCTCTACCTCAGGCCCTCTCACCGCCCCTGTAGGCTCCTCCTGGACACCCTCAGGCAGGCATCTCAAACCCACATGTCCTGACTGGACCTTCACTCTTAGTGTTTAACCTCAATGGTTCCCCAACAAATGGCCTTCCACTCTCACTCAAAAGCATCCACTTCTTCTTTCTTACTCCAACATCCAATTCATCACTATGTCCTCTTTCTTCCATCTCCTAAACACTTGCTACTCAAAGGGAGGTCCCTGGACCAGCAGCATCAGCATTACCCAGGTGTCCTTAGAAATACAGCCCCCACCCCATACCTGGAATTCAGAGTCTGCATATCAACATGACACCAGGGAGATTTCTGTGCACATTACCTGAGAGGCTCTGGTCTAAGTTCTTTTCCAATGGCCCCTCCCCACTTCACCCTCAGTTCCAGGCTTCAGGCTCCAGGCTCCAGGCTTCCATTACTTCTTGCTACAGTTGTATTCCTGACCCCCCTGCCTCCTAGAAAATCCCTAATCTGCTCTCTACCCAGCTGCCATGAGGCATTTTAGAAAAACACAGATGGAGTTTAAAACCCATCAGAGGCATTTCATTACTCTCAGAATAAAGTGTCTCAGTCCTTCTGGTCACCTATCCAGCTCCAGAGCTGGCTGAGTCCAGCTGAGAGGTCAACTCCATTTTCTCTTTCCTGACATCCCAGCAGGCAACTCATGTCTTCCTCACTGGTATTTCCTAGCACCAGGCCATTGCCTGGTAGGAGTGCCTGAGTGAGGAATCTGGGGTCACTTGTCCCCCCACCTGGGAGCTCCCTCCTGAAGACCAGGCTGACCATAACCCTTGCCCTACCCCATGGGAAGGCCCCCGGCCCCTCTCTCTGCCCATCAGAGAGGGACACTGTGTTGATGTTCCAAATCAACAGCAGGGACCCATGACAGGGGACATGGCTCTTGACAGGGCAGACACAGGGAGGACTCACAGAGGCCCAAAGCCACACAACTGTGGAAGGGGAAGGACAAGCCGCCTACTTGTCGTCCGCGATGCTGTACACCTCCGCTGAACTGGTCAGTCCTGTGTCAGTGACCCCCGCTGCCACAAAAATGCGGCCGTCGTGCACGGTGGCCCCAAAGAGCGAGCGGGCAGTCTGCATGGGTGCCAGCTCCTTCCATTCGAACCTCTTGGGGTCATAAACGCACATCTTGTTCAGGCACTTCCTGTGGGGTGGACAGATGAGTGCGTAGAGGGAGGCCTGAACAGAGCCGCCCCGCCCTTGGCCGCCTCCCAGGGCAGCCGGGACACACCTCCGGCCTCAGAGGAGCCCTGCTCTCGCTCGAACCTACAACTCTGCAGAAGAAGACACGCGCCCGGGTCCAGCCTCACCTGTCGCTGCCTTTGCCGCCAATGACGTAGACTAGGTCCATGTGGGAGAGAACAGCGTGGCCATACACCGCGTACGGCAGAGGGTCCGATTCGCCCCATTTGAAGGACCTAGAAGGGATGGGAGGGGCGGCTGCCCGGCTCAGGGGTGCGCCCAGCCCCGATCTTTGCGTTCACCCTCCCACCCACACATGCTCCGGGTGCACCCGATGCATTGCTGGAACTCCCAGGCCTCTCGGGTCCCACCACCTGCCCCTGCCCGGGGCTCGTCTCCCCTGCCGCACCCCGCGGTCAGTGACTGTGCTGGGACTCCCGGATCCCCTGCCACCCACAGCCCCTTCCCAGGACCCCGGCCGCCCCAGCCCGCTCTCACAGCCGGTCGTAGCACAGGACCGAATCCAAGCAGCTCTCCCCGTCCTTGAGCTCTCGGCCGCCGACCACGTAGATGGAGTTCAGAGCCTCTCCCAGACCAAAGAGGCAGCGCGGAGAAGGCAGCGGCGGCATCCCCAGCCACTCGGAGTCCAGGTGGTCAAACTGTGGGCGGGGCGTCCAGTCAGCCGCCGCCCTCCCCGCCCCGCCCCCAGCCCCAGCCCAGCCACCCGGGGTCAGAGGGGAGTGAGGGACTCCCAGCCGGCCAACGCAGCCTGGAGAAGGTCCTGGAATCAAGAAGCAGCACCATGATGGGGCACCAGGGCGCAGAACTGAGGAGGGAGGTCCGACAGTGGCCTTGACCCTTCCCCAGTGTCACTTCCTCACTGAGGCCTGCTTGTCTCCTGCTCTGGAAACTTCCAAGTAAGCCCTACCTCCTTAAAAATCACTCTTAAAATCTACAGCCTTCAGCGCTGTCCTCCTCCACAGCCTTATGATAAAGATACTAGTGGTTCATCTTATTGAAAAATTTTCTGAGAACTGATCTCTGTGCTGAGGAGCACTTTGTAAGCATCATTTAACCTTCAAACAACCTTATCAAGCAGGAAGAATAATTCCTATTAACAAACAGAGGCCCAGTGAAAATAAACAGTGACATCACTGCTGGCCTGGCTAGTGGCACTGCCCCTCACACCCATAACTAGGCCCAATCTAAAGCCAGTGAGCTTAACCTTGGCACCAAGCTGCCCTCACCCCCTCACCTTTCTATCGTAGTCCTGTCTCTATCCCTTCCATCTTTAGGAATACTGCCATCTTCCCCTTTCCATCTCCAAATTCCACCCAACTAGAAAAGCTGAAACCTATACTGGTAGTATCCAGGAAATTCTTTCTGCCCTCTGAGATTCCCACAGTCACACTCCAAACTTGGACTGAACGTTCTACTCTCCTGATCCTTCCTGAGCCTCAGTTTCCTCATTTGTACATTGAGAGGATTAGGCAGGATGGTCTCTATCTAGGACACTATGTGTTTCAGACTCCAAGTCCTGTCCTTCATGCAAATGCTCTACCCAGGATCCCTACACTGGCCTTGCACCTCCTACTCACCTTGCCAGACCCCAACCCCTGTGCAGGGTCAGAACACCCAACATGCTCCAACCTGGACCTAACATCCATCTGGAACCAAAATACCAAAGTTGTGCTGCTGCCTGTAACTGTCTTTAGCCTTCAGGCAAGTGACTGTTAGTAAACATCCCTGATCTACTATCTCACCCTAGACCCAGTAAAATCCCCCAAATAGACACAGACCTCTCCTGGGCCCCAAATCTGCCCCTCAATGCCCAGAACCTAGCACTAGCTGGTCCCTCCCAAGATTGGCCAGGCACCTGCAGGAAGTAAGCACTCATGGGGTCCTCTTTGTTGTCTTCGTTGTAGAACAGGCCCCCAGCCACAAAGACCTGGTTCTCCTTGGTGACCAGGCTAACGTGGTTCTTGGGGATCTGGGTGGAGAGGGAGGCACAGTAGCACTCATTGGCTGCTGGATCATAGGCCACTGCACCCTCCTCGCTGATCATGAAGATGAGGTCCTGCAGGAACATGCCAAAGCGTAGTGTGTCATTAAGAATCCCAGGCAGGACACGTTCATCCTCTTCATCCTCCTCTGTCTTGGCTTCCTTTGTGCCCTTGTCAGCCTCCTTGGCCCCAGCAGCCTCCTTCCCCTTGTCCTTCTTCTTTTTGCGCAGCATGGTGATGCGGCCTTCGTGTGCATCCTTCACCATCTGCACCTTGCGAAGCAACTCGGGCTGGGCACGCACGAGAGGGTGACGCTCCACGCGGCTCTCCAGGAAGGCCCGCGGCAGCAGGCGACAGCGCACGCTCTCGAAGACCGTGGGCAGCGCGCGTTGGCGCTCTGCCTGCGCCTCAGCGTCACCACTGCCAGCCCACCGCATCACCGCCTCGAACACAGCCTCCTCCTTCTCCACATTGAGACCATCGCTGGAAATAATGGCTATGAGCTCATCTGCGGAAAGCCCAAGGAAGTCGGCGTCGCGTGACACCAGTGTGAAGCGCGAGCAGATAAAGTCGCGAGCAGCCACCGCCAGGCGCGCGCAATCGAGCAGTAGGCCGAGGCGGAAGACGGCCAGACAGTTGGCCAGGCACAGGCGCTTCTGCAGGAAGGACACACAGATGGTGAAGATGGACGGGATCTGGAAGCGGTGTGCTGCGGCGAACAAATCTTGCACGCTTGCCTCATCCAGGGCGATCTCCGACGTGTACAGGTAGTTTAGCACCTGGGCCACCACGTCTGGGGACACATCCTCCAAGCGCAGCTCGCCCGCAGTCTCTGGCTCAGCCAGGAAGCGCGCCCGGAAGTAAGGGCTGCAGGCGGCCAGCACCAGGCGGTGGCACGGGAACTCCCGCTCGCCGGCCCGCACCACACAGTCGAGGAACTTGCCATGGTCCAGCATGTCCTTGAGCCCATCCTGCAGGAGTGTCTGCTGGTACAGCCGCTGTTCCTCCACTTGCTCCAAACCCAGCGTCATGGCGGGTGCCCTAGAGCCAAGGGTTCCTCTCTGCACCCCTGATTTTCTGCTGGGCAGCCCTCAGACTGCGCAGCTGTCTTCACAGGGCTATATATAGAGGTGGCCCTGGCCTGTAAGATGAGCCGCTTGGCCTCCTGCACATGATGCACAGGGGACAGCTGGGCCGAGGCCCCCTCCTGGAGCAGCCTTGACTCAGCCCTGGGGACTCATGGGGCAAAGGAGGCGTGTTTGGGCTCTCCAGGAAAGATGAAGGCCTTTCTGCCTCATTTCCAAAAAGTGCACAGCCAGATCCCTGATTCTGGATTCCTTGGTCAGGAGATTTCCGGAAAGGAGAAGTGGCTCAAGCTCTGGCTCAGGGCAAGAACGGGCAGCATGAGAGCCCCTCTTCCAGGGCCTCCCTTTCTTCTTGCCTTTTCCACCTCCCTCTCTGGAGCAGATCTCACTTGGGCAAACCCTGGATCCAGTGTGTTTCCTGCTTCATGAACCTGCATGTGGAATTTCACCTACAAAATGGGAAGACCTTTTCCTTTTTCTGCCCCAACTCTGAGATCCTCCTTCTTTGAAGATGGCCCTCGGGTGAAGAAGGTCACCATTTTCCTGTGGGGCCAGGGACAGGATGGATCCTAATGAGCATTTGTTTTCCCTCCCATGTAGTGAGAAGGTAGAGAGTTAGACCCTACGGGCCTCAGCCCAGCCTGCTGAGGGTCGGAAGCACTGAGGTCCTGTGTTTCTGGGAGTACAGAATTAGAAGGTTTTAACATTCTAAGGTGTCAGACGTGCTAGAAAATTTTTTTCCCTAGGATTCTACTATTCTAAGTGTTTGGATGCAGAGGGGTTTGATGTTCTAGTGGAATGCCATTCTGAATTCTGGTGTCAAAAGAGTAACACCTAAATCCTTAGTATTCAGCACTTTGGCTGTTGGGCTTATTTTCCTTGGTTAACAATTAGGCTTGGCCTGTACCTGACTGGCCTCAGGGTCCCTATAACCCTACCTATGCTCAAAGGTATCTGTGTTGAGACCGAGGACAGTCAGTCTCAATGCCCACCCTACTCCTGACCACCCCTCCCCCCACAACACACACAACCACCAGTCACCAAGATTAACTTGTTCCCAAAGTGCCGCAGGCTGCAGCTGTAGGTTAAATTTAGCCTCAGGACACTAGTATGAACCCTTATGGGGCACTCCCCCATCATTCCTCTGAGTCACTTGTTTATAACCTCAGGCTGGGAGGGGGGAATAGGAGATAGGACCTCAGGCTAGGCCAGGACTGAGTCACCTCCCCTTTTGTGATCCCAGCAATGTCACTCCCTGTCCCTTCGGAGCAGTGCAGTTGACCATCACTCACTCACTCACATCACCCGCAGGTCCTAGAGGTGATCCTCTTTACCTTGTTAAAAGTGCCGGGGTTCACTCAGGAAGGACCTGTGGTGAGCCCCCAACCCAGCCTTGGACCGCAGGGCATTTCTAGCAAGCACTGTCAACAAGGAGACTAGGTCCTAAGAGGCTCAGCATTTTAGCCAAGTCACACAGTGACTGACCCAAGTCATGGCTGACCCAAGATCCGAAGCAGATCTGCCCACCTCTGAAGGCTGTGGGAACCCCTTTCTACCTTACTGTTTCCCAAGATTAACAAAAATCCCCAGTAATCACTCTCTTATTTTCCTCTTACATACCCAGGATAGAAGGTACTGACGAAACCATTAATTTATACTTATCAAGTGACTTAATGAGATATTTTTAGATAATGATGAATCAATCCCATAGTGCTCACTCCCTACCAGGCATTCCACTAGAATATTTATATGCGACTTGCTCATTCATTCATCGAGAACCTACTGTGCACTGTGCTCAATGCTAAGGATTCAGCAGTGACTGGATTGGGCAGGAATCTCTGTCTTTATGGAACTTGCATTTGGGGGGAATGGGTCTTAAGGGGGGACAGCAACACATAAAAAAAGATATAGGACTTTGAGTGATGAAGACCACTAGGGAGACAAGTGAGGCAGAGGAGGGAGTATGAGAAGCATCAGATTGAGGTCACAGAAATTTACCCCGAGGACTCAGGATGGACCTCCTGAAAGGACTCCATTGAAGTAGGTTCAAACCATAGAGGCTTCCAGGCAGGGGAAGCAAGGTCCTGAGGCAGGAGAGAAGTTGGTATTTTCCAGGAACAGCAAGGAATCTAGTGGGACTGCAGCAGTGAATGAGGAGGGAGGGAGGAGGAAGTAAGGGAAGAGGTTAGGGTGGGAACATCATGTGGGGCTGTTATGGTTTAGATGTGAGTTATCCCCAAAAGCTCACGCATGAGACAATGAAAGACAGTTTAAAGGAGAAATGATTGGGTGATCACCTTAACCTAATCAGTGAATTAATCTCTGATGGTATTAACCGAGTGGTAACTGCAGGCAGGTAGGATGTGGCTGGAGGAAGTGGTTCATTGAGGCTGTAGCTTTGGGGTATATATTTTGTATCTGGAAAGTGGAGTCTCTACTTCTGATCACCATCTGAGCCATTTCCCTTAACCACACTCTTCCTCCATGATGTTCTGCCTCACCTCGATCCCCGAGGATGAGAGCCAGCCTTCTATGGACTAAGACCTCTGAAACCATGAGCTCTCAAATAAACCTTTCCTCCTTTAAAATCTTTCTGGTCAAGCCAGGCACGGTGGTACATGCCTGTAATCCCAGCAGCTTGGGAGGCTGAGGCAGAAGGATCTCAAGTTCAAAGCCAGCCTCAGCAAAAGCAAGGCACTAAGCAACTCAGTGAGGTACTGAGCAACTCAGGGTCAGTGAGACCCTGTCTCTAAATAAAATACAAAATAGGGTTGACGACTGGCTCAGTGGTCGAGTACTCCTGAGTTCAATCCCTGGTATCCTCCTAAAAAATTGTTCTGGTCGGGTCTTTTAGTCACAGCAGCAAAAAAGCTGACTAAAACAAGGGTTGGGGTTGTGGCTCAGTGGTAGAGCACTCGCTTAGCATGTGTGAGGCACTGGGTTCATTTCTCAGCACCGCATATAAATTAGTTAATTAAATAAAGGTTCATTGACAACTAAAAAAATATTCAACAACTTAAAAAGTATTTTAAAAAAACAGGGGCCTTGTGGCTCACTGTAAGGACTTTGGTTTTTCCATGAATAAAATGGGGAGCCCCTGTTTATTTTAGATTTTAACTATAGAAAATGCAGAAACATATAAAAGTAGAGAATGATATTCTGACCTCTTGGATACCTGTCACCCTGCTTCAGTAACTATCAAGTAGCTGCTATGGTTGGATGTTATATGTCCTCCTAAGGCTGTGTTAGAGGCTTGGTCCTCAGCATAGTGGTGGACCTTTAAGAGGTGGAGCTTAGTTGGAAATCCTCATGCCATCAGGGCGCTGCCCTTGGGAGGGATTAAGATGGGTCTCAGGGGACCCCCCCTCAACACACACACACACACACACACACACACACTGTTCTCAGAAGAAGGTTGTCATAAAAGCGTACCCCTGGTCCTACCCGGCCCTCTGGCTTCCTACTTGTGATCACTTGCTCCTACACTCACTCCCACCATTACCATCACCATGATGAGATGCAGATGAGAGGACCCTCACCAGAACTGAGCCGATGCTGGCACCATGCCCTTGGGCCTCTGAGACTGTGAGCTAAGTAAACCTATCTTCTTCCTCAGTAGGCTGTCTCTGGTATTTCATTATGGTTAGTAAATACTGTTAAGTGTGCACTTGAGTAGTCATGCTGTGTGGCATTTGCAGCAGACATTTGTCACATGAGGTGACCTCCTCCGTCTCCTGAACAGCTTCCCTGTTTTAGGCAGTTCCTGCACCAGCAGTCCTTCCTTCCAAGGTAGAAGCCATAGTTTGTTTTCCCAGCTTCCCGGGGAACACCAGTATGTGCCTGAGCTCCAGCCCCCATATGAACCCACACCTCAATTCAAAAGAGGAAGCAGGAAGGTGTAGAACCCACGTTTTTGCAATGATGCATGGCACCATCGGAACTGCTGGAGTTCACTCTCTACTGTCCGCGGCACAACCTGTGGGATCTGTCCCCACTGGCTGAGATCTGGCTAGGTGGCTTACCTTCCTGGCTTTGGACTCTCCTGAAGATTCTGTAATCCGTGTAATCCTGAACCAGCTAGTGAGGATTGTATGGTCTTCTGCTGAGAAGGCTGTGAGATCTTGAAATCCATTCAGGAGTCTTCCAAGCAGCTGGCACTCGAAGGTGAAGTTGAGCAGCTGAGAGTGTTTCTAATGGTCTGTTTGCAACTCTGCTGACGTCTGGACTAAAGGTGTGCTGCAAGAAATGCTTTCATGTCACAGGGACAAAGGGATCTGAAGACCCAGGGACATAGGAATGTCAGAGAATTTATCACGTGCATCACCCTCATTCATCACCACGTGTGTTGTTAGAGGGCTCAGAGCACACTTTTGCCTGACTTTGAGGCATGTGTTGGTAAGGAATTTTGGCAACTTTGACATGTCTATGATGGCCAAGGGTTTGGGTGGAAGCCTCTGCCTTTGAAATGCCTCCCTGTATGCGGGGATCAGGGTGAGGTCTTGGAGGTGGCAGAGACCAAGCAGTAGCTCACAGTGCCAAAGGCAAGATCGGTATGGTTACTGCAGTAGGAAGCAGGGCTGGCATGGGTGGTAGTCAGATCTGACCTTAGAGATTCTAGGGGGTTGTTAATAAATCCTTGGTTTCTTTCTGTCTCTTTCTTTTTCTTTTATTTTCTTTTCTTTTCTTTTCTTTTCTTTTCTTTTCTTTTCTTTTCTTTTCTTTTCTTTTCTTTTCTTTTCTTTTCTTTTCTTTTCTTTTCCTTCCTTCCTTCCTTCCTTCCTTCCTTCCTTCCTTCCTTCCTTCCTTCCTTTCTCTCTCTCTCTCTCTCTCTCTCTCTCTCTCTCTCTCTCTCTCTTTCTCTCTTTCTTTCTTTCCTTCTTTCTGTCTTTCTCAGTAGTGAGGGTTGAATCCAGGACCTCACACATGTAGGTGAGTGGTCTACCACAGAGTTACAACCCCAGAACCCTTTTTTAAAATTTTTTTTTATTTTGAGACTGGATCTCACTAAGTTGCCCTGGCTGGCCTCAAACTTGCCATCCTCCATTCATGGACATAATGCCTTACTCATTTTCAAGGAACCTACTCAACACTGCTTCTGACCTAAGTTCTCATTTGGTAGCAGAAGTGAAGCAAGTCTCCCAGTTAATGATGGCAGATTAAATACACCCATTTCTTTTGCTTCCTCCTGAAACCTTACTACAACTAAAGTAGAGGAATCAAAAGAAAAAATATATAATATGAACTATCAGGACTTACTGACTAACAACAAGCCATGGACTTTGGAAAGCAAGTGATTTGTGAAGAACAGTTTAGCACCCAAGATAGCAAAACTCATCAGCAATGGAAACCAGGTGCAACCCTTACATTCATGAGTACCTCAGAACAGATCCAGAGTTGGCAGCACCAGACTCTGAAAACACAGAAGACTGAGAACAGGAGGATTGGTTTTAAGATACGTTAAGAAGCAGTTAGACACAACAAACACCACTACCACCTGGCAGAGGCTAAAGGTTTAGTTTCTGGAGAAGAAAAACTAGAGAGCTCTTGACTGAAGGACACCCAGCAGGGGTGATGGTGGTGGTATCATGTCACAGCTGGTAATCACAAGCAGCTCCATGTCCTAAGTGGAGAGCTCCTGCTCCCACTCAGTTCCCAGAAGGCTGGCAGCCCTATGCCCTCCAGAAAGGGAATTGAAACTGAATGATCTGACAGCCCAAGAGGAAAACAAAAGATAGTGATAACTGAGGGACTTTTAAAAGACAACCTGGCCAGATCACCCTGTAGTGAAGCTGTCCTATTAAGGAGTCCCTTCACACATGTTGAGTTTTTAATGAGTTTTTTGGTTCTCCACTTTTAAAAATAATTGAAAAGACAACTTATGACTTAGACAAGATAATGTACAAATACAAACCATAAAATAATGTAATCAAAGCATAACTCTGAAAGGTGACAAGAGAATGATGAATTGGTTTGGGAGCCTGAGAAGGAAGGAACTACTCAGCAGCAGTGTGTCTTACATGCTGCCCAAGAGAAGATGTCCCTGACCCCCAGCCTAGCAACAGAGGCAGCTCAGATAGGCTCATTTATCCTGCAAGTTGAACAGGGATATGTCCAACAACTCCAGGCCAGCACCACCAGCAAGGGGGATTAATCAGAAGCTCCACTAACAATAAATAGCCATGAGAAGTGCTCTCCTTTCACACTGGACCAGAGATTTATTTCCCTCACTGTGAGACACAGGGCAGGCTTGCCTAAGGAAGCCCCTTTTGCCATCAGGCAGCACCAGCAGGAGCTGGTGTGAGCCACAGTACCATCAGATAAGCCAAGTTGATGGAAGTAATATTACACAAGTTCTGACAGTTAAATTTTCTTTTGAATCTTAGCCCACAAGAATAGACCAGGTCCTGCATTCTAAACTTAAGCAAGATGACTACTTCATACAAAGAAAACAAAAACAAAAACATAAGAACTAGAATTTCCTAACATGATAACCAAAATGTCCAGGATGCAATTGAAAACCACCCATTATACCAAGAACTAGAAACACCACAATTTGAACATGGAAGAATCAACAAATGCCAACACCAAGATGAATCATGTTGGAATTATCTGGAAAGGATTTTAAAGCAGTGGTCATAAAATACTTCAATAATTTTCAAATTCTCCAAAAACAAAAATTTAAAAACAGAAACTCTCAGCAAGTAAACAGAAGTTATACAGAAGAACCCAATGGAAATTGTAGAACTGAAAAATACAACAGAAATAAAAACTTCCTGGATGGCCTCAGTAGAAGAGGTAACAGAGGATAAAATCATTGCAATGAAGGACAGAGCAATAGATTTCCCAATATGGACACCAGAAAGAAAATACAGTGAAGATATATAGATGTGAATAGAGTCTCAGAGATCCATGCAACAGTAACAAAGTTCCATTATTTGTATCATTGCAATCCAAGAAAAAGAGGAGAAAGAGAGTGGGGCTAAAAGAGTAATTGAAGTAATAATGGCTGAAAACTTCCAAAATTTAAGACAAAATTCAGTTAATTGAGAAAGCTGAGAAAACCTCAAATAAGATGAAACCAAATAAATTCATAATGAAACATACCATAATTAAACTTCTAAAAGCTAAAGACAAATAAAAAAATCTGTATTTTTTTTGTACCAACGATTGAATCCAGGGGCTCTTTATCAATGAGTCACATCCTCAGCCCTTTTTAATATTTTATTTACAGACAGGGTCTTGCTGAGTTGCTTAGGGCCTCACTGAGTTGCTGAGGCTGCCTTTGAACTTGCAATCCTTCTGCTTCAGCCTCCCAAACTGCTGGGATTATAGGCATGCATCACCATGCCTGGCAACAAATAAAAAATCTTGAAAACAAGTTAAGCAATGCCTTAACTGTTGGGTAGGAGTGGAGTTAGAAACTGCCAGTTCAAATGACAGCAGATTTCTCATCTGCAACTATGGAAGCCAGGAGGAAGTGGCACAACATTTTTCAAAGACAGAATTTTCAATCATGGATTCTATAACCAATAAAACTATCTTTCAGGAATGAAGATGAAATAATCCAAGGACACTAACAAGAAAACTCCAGGAACTGATAAATGAGTTCATCAAGATCAGAGGATGTAAGACCAATACAAAAATCAGTTGCATTTCTATCCATCAGCAATGTGTAGAAACAAATTTAAAACAATATCATTTATAGTCACTCCAAAGAAAATTTAAAATTAGGCATAAATGTACAAAACATAAGGATCTATATGCCAAAAATTACAAGATACTGATTAAATAAATCATAGAAGATCTCAATAAATAGAAAGATATACAATATTCATTGAAAGACTCAACAGAGTAAAGATATCAATTCTCCCCAAATTGAAGTACAAATTTAATTCAATGCCTATTACAATTATCAGCAAATTTTGTTATTGTTTTTATGATATTGCAGATATCAAACCCAGATCCTTGTGCATGCTAGGCAATGCTCTGCTACTGAGCTACATCCCCAGCTCTTGTTATTTTTTTGAGAAAGTGTCTTGTTAAGTGTCCCAGCTGAATTCAAACTTAAAATACCCCTGCCTCTGCCTCCCAAGTAGCTGAGATTATAGGCATGCACCACCATACCTGGCCAGCAAAGTTATTAATTAGCATAGGCAAGCTTATTCTGTATATGGAAAAGCACAGGCCCTGTAATAGCTACAATAATCCTAACAAAGAAGAATAAAGTAGGAGGAATCACTCTACCTGATATCAATTCTTCCTACTATATGGCTATAGTAATTAAGATTGTATGGTTTTGGCATAGGTTAGACACAGATCAATGGGACCCAGAAGTAGATTTAAATATGCTCAACTGATCTTGACAAAGATGCAGAAGTAGTTCAATGGAGGAAGGACAGCCTTTTCAACAAAGGGTGCTAGAGAAACTCTAGACCCAAACAAACTGACTTTAATACTAGATCTCACACCACATACAAAAATACACTCAAGTTGAGACATAAGCTTGAGATGTAAAATACCTAAAAACAATCTTGAGAAAGAAGAACAAAGTTGGGAATCTCACACTTCCTTATTTCAAGATGTCCTACAAAGTTACAGTAATCAAAACAGCGTGGCACTAGTATGCAGACAGACATATAGACCAAGAATGAAATGAAATAGACTGAAAAGGAATGAAATAGAATAGAAAGCCCCTAAATAAGGCCTCACATGTATGATCAAATGATTTTCAATGAGGATGCCAAGACCATCTAAATCTTCATCCGTGAATGAATACATAAAATGCAGTATATACAAACAATGGAATATTACTCAGCCTTTGAAAAGAAGAAAATCCTGACACATGCTACAACCTGGATGAAACTTGAATGCATTAGGCTAAGTGAAATAATCCAGTCACAAAAGGACAAATATTGTATGATACCATTTATATGAGGTTAATTCATAGAGACAGAAAGTAGAACAGTGGTTGTCAGGGCCTGGGATGGACATGGGATGAGAAATTAGTGTTTAACAGGCATGAAATTTCACTTTGGAATGACAAAAACATTCTGGAGCTGGATGATGGCAAAGGCTGCACAACAGTGTCTGTGTACCTACAGCCACGGAACGGAACACTCAGTCATGGTTAAAATGATAAGGCATGTGTGTTTTACCACAACTACACACACACACACACACACACACACACACACACACACACACAGCAATCCCGGACAGGGTCTGACTCAGAGAATAAAATAAATGAGCATATGTTTTAAAAAGTGCAAAACACAAT
>JAJEJO010020577.1:0-30602 GCA_020662805.1 Glaucomys volans | reverse complement strand
TTTTTTTTTTTTTTTTTTTTTTTTTTTTGTCTGAACCAATTTGTTAAGAAACATGTTAGAAGAATGGGAGAAACAACAGAGAGGGGCAGGGCAGGGCGAAGTATCCCAGGCAGAACAGTCTGTAGTGTCTTTGGCAGGTGGGGACAGAGGGGACTTGGCTGTCGGCTGGTTTGTGTGGCTCAGCCATCCACTTCCTGGTGGCCACACTGTCTGTGGGTCTGGCAGGTTCTTCTCTCTGCCATTGGGGCAACTGTATTGCTGGTACGTGGCACCTAACAGCAGTCTTCGGACACAGGTGGCTATCCTCCCAGTCCAACCCATCCTGTCGTCTTGGGATGAATCTTGGGAGGAATTTCTGTGGCCTCTTCTGAGCAGCCTAAGTAGGATCCTCCAGCGTTTGGGCAAGTAGGACACAGAGTCAGACTGGGAGGCTGTGGTGGGAGTGGGGACCCCTGTAGGCAGGAAGCCAAGAGGAATAGTGGTCAGGCTGGCCCTTCTGGTGCCCTCCTGCCCTGGCCATCTGGTTTCCTCAGGCAGCTGAAGCTCACCGGGCGAGGGGAAGTTGTGAAGAGCAGGCTCACTCTTGCTCTTCTTCGGAGGGCAGGGAAAGCAGGAAGATCCAGAGTGTGCAGGCGAGGGAAGCACCGGCTTCCCTTGCAACATGTACCTGACCTCCTGGCTTTTTTGGTGCTGGAGAATCAAGTAGGTGGCCATGGCCACATCAAACTTTCTCTTGGCCACAGATAGCCAGGTTTGGTATGGATCCAAACCCATGTTAACCAGGAGTGTCATGATTTCGGGGTCTGGGTGTTTGGGGAGTGCCTCCCTACATGAATGGGATAAATTGAGCTCACCCTGCTTCAACCAAGGGTGCTGAAAGATCTGCTTGACCATGGGTCGCTTCCTGGGCTTCACGGTCAGTATGTTGCCGATGAGCTTTCTGGCAGTGATGGGCACAGAGTGAGGGACATCGAACCTTCCCAGGACGATCTGCATCAGCAGCTTCTCAGAGGTGGTCGCCATAAATGGGAGGTTCCGTGTCAACATAAAGTGCACAATGACCCCCAGGCTCCAGATGTCCACTGGGGGGCCCTCATACTCTTCCTGCAAGATAGTTTCAGGGGCAAGATATGGGAGAGTACCCCAGAACCTCCTCAGCTTCTGGCCAGCCCAGAACCTGGTGGTGGCGCCTCTGGCATCCAGCACTATGTTCTCTGGCTTCAGGTCCCAGTGCATGATGCCCTGGTCATGGCAGCAGTCCATGGCACACACTATCTACCTGAGAACTCGTCAGGCCTCCTCCTCCTGCATGCCATGTATGATGTGCTCCAGTAGCCGTACCCTCACCTGCATGCTCCTTCACCATGTAGAAGTGCTAGTTGGTGCCAATAACATGAAAGAGCTGGACCACACTGGGGTGCTCCAGGGTCCTCAGCACATTGGGTTCGGACATGACCGGGATGTTCTGCAGCACTAGCTCCAGGACTTTCACGGCCACCTCTGCCCCAGTGGGACAATGGCGGGCAAGGATCACCTCACCATAGGCTTCACGCCTGATGGCCCTCACAAACTCGTAGTGGTCCATGAAGGTGGACTCACTGCAGGAGCTGGGCCCTTGCAATGAGGCTACACTACTCTCACTACTCTGGCTATCCATCCTAAGCAGGAACCCCAACTAAAGATGCTAGCTTAAAAAAAACCCAACAAACCAAAACAACAAATCAAAATAAAAAACCCAAGCAAGATAAAACAACAAACCCAAATCAAAGAACCAATATCTCAAGACCACAGCCACCAACCACCAACCACCAAACACGCTAACTATCTGGGAGTTGGACAGGTCACCACCAAGAGCTTCCTGTACTTGTGGACAAAAACCCAGATTCAGTCCACCCTCTTATATACCTGCCCTTTGAAAATGCCTCACAATGGCTCCTTGTGACATCAGAGCAAGAAATGGCCCAGTCATGCCTGGCCATTACTCACAGTGGTCATCTCCCTTTTGGGCCTCCAGCATTTTTTCCATCATCAGAATAAGAATTGAAGAGGACTATAGATGTGTTTTTCCTTCTGTGGGTTATGGGGACTGTTTACAAATTAAAATGTGTACAGTACTTCAAAGGACTTGCCATTTCCAGTGAAAATTTTCTAATAATTTTGGGCTTTGGAAGCCTTACCATAGCTACACTGAAGGTATTCAATTCCTTTTTCTTCCAAAAGAAAGTAGTGTCAAAGTTGTGGTAGCACCTCACTACCACTGTGACACTATAACAAAATGCTCTGTTTCCTAGGACACTGTAGAGCACAGTCTCAACACCTATGGGGTTAGGAGGGAGGAAGGCTTCACCATAATTTCCACACACAATCCTCTCAGGGATTTGTCATTAGAAGCTCTGAATTTCTAAAAAGAATGTGTTGATATATTCAAAGTGATAAGGGACAAAATGTGGAAACCAAGAATCCCAGAACTGGCCAAATTGTCCTTTCCAAAGGGGGAAGAGATGGAGGCATTCCCAGATGAATGTGTTCCTTCTTGCTGCTGAAACAAAAAACCTTGGAGTAGGTAATTTATTAGCAGGACTTAACTTCTCCCAGTTCAAGATCAAAGCATTTTGTTGCCATATCCTCACATTCTGCAAGGGGGCGAAGGATGGAACTCAATTCCTCAAGCACTTTTTTGGGGGGATGGGAGAGTGGAGCCTACTGGTGATTAATTGCAGAGCCTCGCACGTATCAGGCAAGTACTCTAGCACTGAGATACATCTCCAGCCATTTATTTATCTATTTATCTATTGATTTATTTATTTTGAGATGTTTTTGCTAAGTTGCTCAAGCTGGGCAGGAATACGTGATAGTCCTGCCTGAGTGAACAGAGGAGAGAGGCTTGCTGCCTATGGTATGAATATGAGGGGGCCCCATGCTCCTGTGTTCATACAGAGGCAGTCAGGCCCTTCTTGCTTTTAAGGTCTGGGCTAAGAAATCTGCTGATATCTATGTTGGTTTCCCCTGTATATAATCTGATGCTTTTCTCTTGCAGCCTTTAAAATTCTATCTTTATTTTGTATGTTAGGTATTTTCATTATAATGTTCTTCAGTGTGGATATGTTGTAATTTTGTACATTTGGTGTCCTGTAAGCCTCTTGTGTTTTATTTTCCATTTCATCAGATTTGGGAAGTTTTCCGATATTATTTCATTGAATAGATTTTTCATTCCTTTGGTTTGTATCTCTGTGCCTTCTCCAATTCCAATAATTCTTAAATTTGGTCTTTTCATGATATATTGGAGGTTTCATTTGGTCTTAAATATGGTCTTTTCATGGTATCTTGGAGATTCTGTTCATGATTCCTTAATATCTTCTCTGCTTGGTCAACTTTGTTTTCATGATTAAATATTTTTTCTTTATTGTCTGAGGTTCTGTCTTCCAAGTGATCTAGTCTGTTGGTTATGCTTTCTTTTGAGTTTTTAATTTGGTTTGCTTCCTTCATTTCAAGGATTCCTGTTTTCTTTTTTTTCAGAATCTCTATCTCTTTATCAAAATGATCTTTTGCTTTCTGCAGTTGCTCTTTTAACTGTTTATTGGTGCAATCATTCATTGCCTGCATTTTATCTCTTATCTCATCATTTGCTTCTCAGATCATTTTAATTATGTACATTCCGAATTCCCTTTCTGACACTTCTCGGCCATGTTTTCATTGTGTTATGTTGGTATAGCATCTAGGTTTATTTGGACACTTTCTTCCCTTATTTTCTCATGTTGTTCATGTATCTTCCCCTCTAGCAGTGTGAATCCGAGGTATTTCAGTTTCCCCCCATAGACTTATAATGTCCCTGCAGATTTCCTATACCTCACCTTGAAGTCAGAGATCAATTTTAGCAGCACACCATACAAACTATATGTGTTCCTAACCCAAATAGTCCCTATTAATATATTAACCATGTTGTCTTAATACACACAGATGATGAGTTCAAATTATTATCTAAAGCATAACCAATAGGTTTGCAGTAAGGACCACAATTTCTAATTGTGGACAAAGAGGATGAGGAGGGGTGTAGTATATAATGCTAATGGGATAAGAAGTGAGTTTATAGAGGTATTATGTTGTAGGAATAGTGAACACAGAATTAAAAGAAATAGGTTGTTAGCATGTGAAAAGGGAGAGTTTCCAAGGAAACAGATATATAAGAGGAAAATAGAGTGAGAAAAATATTTTAAAAAGAAAAATGTAGGAATATAGTAGATATAATATGAATAGTTGTAATAATACTACTAATTAAAAAAATTATGCAATAAAATTATACTGTACTATTCAAATCTCCTATTCCTCAGTAACCTGATGCCTGAGAGGAACTTGATAATACGGTGTCCCAAGAAGGGTGCTGTCCCACTACCTCCAGATGGAAAATAATCAGTACTTGTGGGCAAATGCAACCCCTTTGTTGATAGATGGTCAGCCGCAGCGTGGGCACTAGACTGTGTGGGGCTCAGGCATCTATTCTTCACCAGACACTTTTTGGAAAAGGTAAACCTTGAGTTTTAACAAAAGGACTTCAGGAAGATATTATTTGAATTTCAAGACTTCAGAAGGACTAGAGCTTTGTGAAAAGTTACATCATGATAGCCTTCTGATTCATCACCCATTGTCTCAGAAATCAAAATTCAAAGGCAGGAGGGACAATTGCTTTCCTTAATATTATAAAGTTGCTTTCTTTATATATTATGTTACCCCCAAAATCTTCCAGGCTCAGAGTGGGACAGAGGGTTCCAAATATTTAGAGAATGATGGTTCTCCCTCTTTCTCCATTTTATTTTCTTTCCCACTAAGGGGCTCTGAATAAATCCCCTTGCCCTCTCTGAACACAATGTGTCCCGAAATTTCTATGGGGAGGTCATTCCTTATAACTCAAAGTCCCCTTCTCCTTGAAATGGGTGTTTTCAGAAATGGTGATGAAGTGCCTATAAAAGCCTTCCTGAAGTTCAGAGTCCCAGCATATTTTAATAAAATCCAGGTACCATGTATGTCATTGTTTCCATGGAGAATGAATTCTGAATTCTTCTCCCCTTGGTGAGCTATAGAGGCTGCAATAGTTCTCCTAACACCAGTGACTCATCTAGTTGTGATCTTGGGCTATGAAGGGCATCTCAGGGATCCTTGTGCTCTGTTACTCTTCAGTGGGCAAAGATGACCAGTTATCCTCCCAGGGACAGCTCGTAGCCTCCTCCCTATCCAGAGCTCAAGGAATTCCCTATGTTCAAACTATAGAATTCTTTCCCCTCAAGTCCAAGTCTTGGTTATGCCTCTGTCTTCTTTCAGTAATTGAATAATCCTATCTATCTTTGGCAGGTACAACGCCACAATAAATGATAGTGTTATAATCCAATTTTTTTCCTTTATGAAGGATAACCTGGGGGTGGGGGTTGAACTGGAAAACAGCTAAGAATGTCACTCCATGCATAGCAGAGCTGTAGGAAAACACTGCTGGCGGGCAATTTCCTGAACATCTTTTGGAAACCATGGATCATTTGTATCATCAGCTAGAGGGACACACCATCCTTTATATTCAGGGCCTCTAAGATCAAAGCAGAGAGAAGGGGTCTTTAAGCTGAATCTCCAATGTTTCCTAAGTCCTTGGGGTCTAACTAATCAATACAATCTTTGTGCAAAGGATATTCTCAGTTCTTTGCTAGTTCTCAGAGGGATGGAAACATTAAATTTTAGTAGTAAGCACATAAGAGAAAATTAGGCTCTGTTAGTAATAAGCTATTGCCAGATGTATACAAAAGACATTATGCTGAGTATTTATTTTCTTTTCTATTTTATTTAGTGCTTCCTCCAGGCAAAGGAATGGGTAGATAACACTTGTCCTCACCTGGTTGCTGACAACCTCTGGGGGAGGGGAAGGATCACACTTTCCAAAACAATCATCCCCTGCCCTTTTGGTCACTTTTGGTCCCCTCAGCAGATTGGAGGAGGGGGCACGAGAACAGAAACCTGAAATCTATCCAGGGGCGAGACATCCCCACTCCCACGGGCACCACCTCCAGAGTCTCTCTCTCTGTTTTATCCTTTAAATAAAACTTGTTTTCTTGCCTCAGCATTTCTCAGGTGTTTAATCTTCAACACCAGGGGAATGAAGACCCGATCCTGGTTTCCAAGACCAGTTTCCCAAGTGTGATAGTGTTACAAGGCTGGGACCTTCCAGGACACTGAGGCAGCACAAAGCCTGATTCAAACCCTGATTCTTGTGATCAAGTCAGAAAGATTTCAGACATGTTGCTCAGAGTGACAGGCATGAGTTTATTAGAAGGACTAGGACAGGGGAGCGGGGAACACTTTCATGGAGAGAGTGGGTCCTCACTAAGGGGAGAGGGACAGCATGTCTCTCCTGCCCTCCAGTTTTATTGGGGGTTCCAGGGAAGTTTCTAGAGATTCTGGCCAAGGTCCACCTTTTGACTTTTGATTGACAGTAGGATGACAGACTTTCAAGTGCCCACTGTCATGACAACTCTAGGTCACTTTGGCCCATGCTGACTTTCTAATTGGAATCTGTTCTTACAGATTTTATGGTTAGGGGGAATTGTCCTTATCTCCCTGCGTCCAGGGAGTCAGTCTGTGAAAGCGACACAGAAGTTCCACGTTAGGGTTCCTTGTGTTCTTCTTAATGGAATTATTTTGGGCCTGCCTTTTCCTGCAGATAACAGGTATTTTGCTGAGGAATGTAACATATCCTATCCATTTAAGACAGGCAGGGCTGCAGGTAAATTGCTTTTTAAAAGCAAAATGTGGGGGTCAGCACAGTTCGCCCATTCTATAGAATTATTCCCTAACCTCATACTCCCACCACTCACATCTGTCTATCCCCTATCAACAGGAGAGGAAGTCAGGAGCTGGGTGGACCAGGTCTTAGATATCATGATTCAGCATTTGGATATATTCTAAACACACTGTGAAGGCTTCGGAGGGTTGGAAGCAGGGCAGCAAGATGATTGGATGTGAGCTTTCAAACTTCATTCTAGGCATTAGGAAATGGGTAGGAGGTAAGAGGAGAGGATGCAAGGGGACAAATTAGGAGAAATTCAAATGAGAGTGGGTGGTGGTAGCAGGGTTAGTGATGGAAGTGGGTTGATTTGAACACATTTCGGAGTGCCAATGGGATGTGCTAGTGGATTGGATATAAGGCATGAAGGAAAAAGGATTTAATGTTACTGCTAAATTTTTGAATTAAGCAAACAAGTGGTATATTCTCTAACTGGAGAAGACAGGGTGGAACAAACTTGGGTGCGAGATTTGTATGGAGTTCTCTTTTGGAAAAATTAAGTTTGAGATGTTTATTAGCATTCAAGTGGAGATACGAAGTAAGCTGTTGACTACTCTTGATGCTCTGGAATGAGGTAGGGATTGGAAGCATGAATACTGAAATCTGTAGCATATGGGTATTTTCATAATTTTGGGCCTGGAAGAGATCACAGAGGGAAATAATAAAGGTAAAAATAGGAGAAAGCCATCAAGCAGATATAAATGTGGCAAAGAGAATCTCACAGAATGGGAAAAGAATGAATAAGATCCAGGTTCTGATTCTCTCTTGGCACCTTACCAGCTGTATAGCCTTGGCTCAGCCCCCTTTACATCTCTGGTTTTTGTTTCTTTTTTAATTTTTAAAATTTTTTACAGACTTCATTTTGATTCATTGTACACATATGGGGTACAAATTTACAAGTCTATGGTTGTGCATGATGTACATTCATATCATTATTGTTAATCATACATGTACATGAGGTTATGATGTCTCTCTCATTCCACTATTTTTCATGCCCCCACCCCCTCCCCCTCTGGTTTTAATTCCCAGATTTGGAAAGGTCTCAAAAGTCTTTGACTTTTAGCCTCTGATTTGAGCAGTGATTGCTTATCGAATCCAGTGTCACTTCTACTTGGAGGAGCAAAGCTTCTCCATGTCTGTGTCTTCTCACTTGAAATCATCTCCCAGCCCTGTATATCATGGAGCAAAAACAGGGATCCAGTGTTTGGAAAATCTTGCATGATGTAGATACAGTTAGACTCACATAGCACTTTTCTGGGCTCCTGGCTTCCTGGCAACTTTTGCACCCCCAGCGGTGGTGATGCTTGCTCTGTACAGTCATCTGGTTGATATGATGGCGAGCAGCCATGTTTCTATGGGAGGAGAAGAGCTATCTGCAGTTTCAAAACAGTTCAGTACAGCCTTACAGGACTCTGGGGCGCTGATTATGGCTGGAGTATGGTCAGGAGGCATAAAATCAGGCCGTTCTCCAATACCTCCTGCCAGTATTTTCAAAGGAGTCCAAACACTAGTATCCTAAAACCAACTGATTTTAGCCCCCATTGCATTATCCTAAACTGGAGAAATGATTACTGCTGGCCACACTGACTTTGCTTCACCCTAGCCAGTCTAGGAGGGTTCATCTGAGGCCATCTTAGACATTGTGAACAAATATTCTGTATTTACAGAGTGACTTACCCAAGTTGCTTACCTTCCTTGAGCTTCATTTTCTTTCTCTGTGATGTGCACATAATACCAGCTCCATTGGTCTATGTAAGAATTATGGGAGCTCACTTTTGCGAAAATGTCTGAGTGGGTATTAGTTTATTTTCCTCTTCTGGTGTACATTCCTGGGCTTTCTTTAGTACACCCTGCCCTGAACAACTTCAAGTAATGATGGCAAAACATAAGAACCAGCATCAGCCTTGGAGAGGAGGTACTGGAGAATGAAAGGGGATGCTAGGAGAGAAAAAGAAGAGCTATATGTGACATTGGGGTGCTGCTTCCTGTGCTCCACTCAATCCCCTATGTTTTCTACAAATATAATAATAGATCAGCTTTAGGATTAAAGACCACATCCTCCCACCCTACCTCCCCATAGATACTAAATTCACTGAATTTAAACAAACTCCATTTATTAAACATTTCCTTAACGTCGAGGGTGTGGTGTGAAGAAGCACCAGATGAATGAGATCAGAGCTGTGGAACTATGTTTCTGGCCTGTCTTCCACTCTAGTCTTGGGGCATCTTAGAGGCTGTCAATGATCTCCAGGACTTCCCTGTCTCTACACTAAGAATGTTAAACCAAGACCAATGCCTTTAGATTTACTTGACTATAAAGTACTTATGATTCATTTTCAGATCTTGTTAAAATGAAGGTTTTCGGTTTAGTAGGTCTGAAGTAAGGTCTGAGATTCTTCATTTCTAACAAGTTCCCAATGAGTTGGACATTGCTGCTTCAGGAAACACACTTGAGGTCTATTATTTTATGATGGAGGATACAGAAGTCATAGATTTGTCACCACCCAATCATCCATCCATCCATCCATCCATCCACCAATAAATATTTATCTAATATTCAGCACAGTTGGGCCCTTTGCCAGACATTGAGGTTGTAGAGGTGAGTGTGACCCACTTTCATTTAGAAAGTCATATTCTAGTCAAGGAGACAGACATGGAAAAAAACATTTTTCAAAATCTGACCCAGATTCTTTAAACGGCTATTTCTTTCATGTCCTAAAAATCTTATTTATTCTCTGTCTTAGTTCCTTTTATTCATTCAGACTGAGGCCATCTTAAAAGATATGATGTAGGACAGGAAGTTGCTTGGCCTATTTATTCTGGAAGGAGAATGGAACTTGGAGAATCATGGAGTTCATTTGGGCTCTCAGGACTTTTATAGCCATGAGACCTGGCCTTGGTTCTCTAGGCCTCAATTTCTCTATATGTATAATGGGGAGAATTATACCTAGCTCACTTATCATATTGGATTTTTATGTAGCTTAAACATAAGATAATGGATGTGAAAAGTGATCTACAAATTTAAAGAAATCTTAGCTTATTGCATGTGCATGTTAAATATAATGGTGAAAAATAATGGAAATTATGTAAATGTCTTAAGATGGAACTTTATGGTTGGGAGCCATATGACTAGTTCTGGCTAAGAGACTGTGAACAATGATGACTTGTCAATTCTAGGTTATGACAGTTATGAACCAATGTGCCTCCTCTTTTCATCCTCTCCCTTGTGCACATATCCTGAGGGCCACACATACCATATTGTGTAACTATATTATGGACCTCAAAGTCACTATTTGGAGACCACATAGAAGACCACATATCACACTTCTTATGATGATAGATTTTTATTGTGTTAAGCTGTTGAAATCTTGGAGTTTCTTATCATAACATAGTCCATTCTAGTATGACTATGAATACAGTTAACATCTTCAGATTTTAAGACATTTAGATATGTAGGCAATTACAAGTATATAATGTTATTGTGTATATTTTTTTGCCAGTAATATTGTTTTACTGTGTATAATGTAGTGCAACTTTTTATTTTTAGTTAATACTACATTGGAGACATGTTTTATGTTAGTTCATATGGATGTACTTTATTCTTTTAATAGTTATGAAGTATTTCATGTCAAGCATATGGCTACTTCTACATTGATGGATATTCTATCTCACTCTCATTCTTTTTCTCTCTTAAGCAAACTGAAATAAGCTGGGTATGACCATATATGCCTGTAATCCCAACAACTATGGAGACTGAGGCAAGAGGATAGCAAATTCAAGGCTAGACTGGGCAATTCAGTGAGACCCTATCTCAAAAAAAAGGCTGGATATGTAGTTCAGTGGTAGAGTACCCCTGAATGTTATCAATACAGTATAAAAAAAGAAAAGAGAAAAAAGTACACTGAAATAAGTTTGTTTATCTCTGCTCTTTGGCACCTGTGTAGGTGACTTTTAAAATAGATGAGAGAAATAGAGTTGCTGAATTAGAGGGCACACACCTTTCAGATGTAAATAAATACTTCCAAATCGCCCTCCAAATTAACTATATGAATTTATACTTCCCCCAGCAGATTGTGAGAATGTCCGTTTCCCACACCTTCATTTTACTTTGTACAGAACATCTAAAAATCATTCATTTATTTATAGCTGTGTGACAAACTGCCCCCAAACTTGAAACGACCACCGTTTTATTCTCTCTCATGATTGCATAGCTCTATGGAGCTCAGCAGGGAAGTTTTCTGCTGGTAACATATGCAGGGGCTGCAGCTATGGGGGAGCCCAGCTGTGCTGCAGAGACTGCGATGGCTCACTCAGGTGGCTGCCGTTGGTGGTGGGTGCTGGCAGTCTTTTTCATGTCTTGTCCTTCAGAAAAGAGCAGCTATTTTTCTGGAAAGGAAGCAGAGCTGCCAGTGCTCTTAGGTCCTGGGCCATGAACTCCAAGAACACCCCCCACCACCCCCATTGGTGAAAACACTCAGAGGGCCCTTCCAGGTCAAGTGGAGGGCATAAGGACTTGGAAATTGTTGGTATCCGTCTTTGAAGACTCTTTACAGTTACCATCTATTTTCAAACTGATAATTATAATTTTGAGATTGCATGCAGTTGAAATGGTATCTGTAAAACTTGTAAGTGATGCTTAAATGTTTGATTGCTAAATATTAAGTGAATGTCTAGGGATTATATCAGCTTGAAGGCCAGTTGTTCTACCAGTGATGACCTATGTAAAAATGTGAACAAGCTGTAATTTCTTCCCATTATAAATCTTTCTAAATATGACACTAACAAATAAAATGAAGAATCAGGTTCAGAATCATTTCTAGCTATCTATCATGTTTTGAGAACTTCAAGGTTAGATACGAGGAGAAACATTCAAAATAAATGGCTCAGAAGTGTGCAAGGTCTACATCATTCGTAGTGACAACTCATTAATTAATTTCCTGCTCCACAGATGGGGTAGGAGGTAAGGCTGAGGAAGGGATAGTTGTAGGAAGGGAGGGCAGGGGGCTGGAGACAAGTCCCCAGATATGACAAGGATAACAGATGGATCAGGAAGTCTTTCCTGATTTTTGGTCCTGATTTATCCACAACATTGCAATGTGACCCTGGAATGGTGGGAAGAAAGAGGAACCAAAGACATTTGGGGCTAAAGGTGTAAGAGGGAGACGTTTGTCATCTCCCCCTGTTCATGGCTGCTAGAAAGTACCCTTTATTCTAGAAAAGATGTCTATGAAAATATTCATGATCTTTGTTATATTATTTTCAATTTTCTTGGGATAGGCCATTAAACACTAAGTTTAGGGCTTCCTATATTAGAATTGAATTAGAAATACAAAAGGTTTATTGGGAAGCAACAACTTTGAACGAGAAAATGAGGGAGTGGGATTGGGTAGGGATCTAGTCTTTGACACTGAACACTCTGCTAGCCAAAGAGTGAATGTGGTTGGGGGCGATTGTCCACTAGTGGAGTCCTGCACTGGATGGAAATGGCTAGTCCTTATGCCATCTGCTTTTCCTAATCATTGTTTGCGGGGTGGTCCCAGGACAGCAAGACCTCAATTACCCTTGCTGTGGTCAGTTATTGGCTCAGGACTGACCGCCAGAATAGTGTGCCCTTGACTTGAAAGTGAAGGCAAACACGAGTGTGCCCACAGCTGGAGGCTGTCAGTCAGCCACATTCCTTCAGCTGGACAGTGAGTTCTCTCTCGAAGGAGAAGCTGAGTAGTGCTTATCTGTGCCTGCCACGTGTAACTTATCTTTCTCTAGTTTAAATTTTTTTTTTCAAAGCTATCTTACAAAAACAAGACATTGTCTGCTGTTCATTCCATTCATGGAGTCTTCTTGGTTGCAAGAGTTTGAGAGCAATTTAAACTTGCTTAGGAGGAAAGGGGAATTGATTGCTCATGTCAACATACAATGAGAAGGCCAGAAATGACGGGAATCAGAAACTCAGATGCTCCCAACATCGCCACTGCCTCTTATCTCAACTCCTCATAGTAAGATGGGATTCTTGGGGAGTGTTAGAAAGAGAAGCCACACTGCACTCCCCTCTCTATTCTTCTGCCAATTGAAAAGAGTATACATTGTCTTCCTCTCCACTTGGTTTTAATATTTAAAATCTCAAGGAAGGATTCTGATGGATCTGCTGGGTCAATATCTGATGCCAGGGAGGCAAGGGAGAAAGGTGGCAATGCCCAGTTTAAACCACGCAATCTAAAGGAGCAATTTTCAGAAATGGGCATTAGTGAAAAGGCGATGCAAGTAGATGTCTATCCTAATCACCGTCCCCTTGATTTTCTAATTCTTTCCAACAACGGACGCCAGTCTCAAGGTGAATGAACATTCCATTTTAAGCAGGCTCTTGGAACATTCAAGCCACTTAGGGCTCCATCTTTTAAGAGCAGTATTTCTCAGTTCCTTTAGTTGATGTTCCCTTTGAAAGAGAACGAAGAATTTCAAAATCGCATTCTTCCCGATTCTCGGAGATGCAAACACCCATATGTCACTCAGTGTTTTGAGAATTTCCATCAAGTAAGATTTTGTTTAGACTTATTTTTCTATAATATTTATATCAGCAACTGGGGCAAAACAAACACTGAAAAACTCAGTGACTTCAAGCAACAAGCATTTATTTTTGCTCACAAGTCCATGGGTTGGCTTTGTGTTTCTTCTGGCCTAGCTGCATTCACTCAGGCAGCTTTGCTCAGCTATGGGTTGATGGTCATCCAGTGACCATGTTTGGGTATCAACAGGTCATAGACTGGGCTAGGATCATTGCTAGGACAATGATCTCGGGTCTTGGGTCTCTTGGAGAAGCTGCAAAGTCACACTGCAAAAGATGTGGATACAGGGAAATAGGAAGAATAGGGTCCATTTTTTGTAAAAGATTTACCACAGGCTGTTAAAAATCAGAAACTCCTTAATTTTTTTCAGGAATTTTATTATAATATTCATTTTTAAACATTACACCGAGCCGGGCGCAGTGGCGCATACCTGTCATCCCAGCACTTGTGAGGCTGAGGCAGGAGGATCAAGAGTTCAAAGCAAGCCTCAGCAACTTAGCGAGGCCCTAAGCAACTCAGTGAGACTTTGTCTCTAAATAAAATACAAAATAGGGCTGGGGATGTGGCTCAGTGGTTGGGTGCCTCTGGGTTCAATCCCCAGTACCAAAAAAAAAAAAAAATTACACCTGCTTCCTCCCTATCTTTATAATTCTGGCAGCTTCCCCCATCCTCCTTCCCTACACACTCCAGTTGAGAATCACTGCTTTGGAGGAGAACTTAGAACATGGAGAGAATTCAAAGAACAGTGACTTTCCACTTGACGAAAAACAATACATAGTGGTTGGATTTACAGTATGAGAAGGATGGTTTAGATAAATAAATGAAAGGGGGAAAGCCAATCCCTAGAATCCAAAAGTCGAATGTTCTCTCTGAGATGTGGATGATGGGGTAGGGGAAAGTTCAGTGAATTAGACAAAGCAAAATGAAGGGACGGGAGTGGAGGTGGGAAAGGAAGGACAGTGTAATGAATCTGACATAACCTTCCTACGTACATACATGAATACACCACAGTGAATCTCAGCATCATGTATGTCTACAAGACAGGGATCCTAATTAGAATATGATATACGCCATGCTTGTATGAATATATCAAAATAGATTCTGCTGTTATGTATATTGAAAGAACAAATAAAATTAAAAAATTAGAAGTTAGGGGAACATCCCCCAAACATGCTTGTCATAAAACAAGCCAAGCCATGCACAGATTTGTCTATGTTTTTATGAGCCACATAAACATGCAAAATGAACCACTATGTAAAAGAGTACTTCCTTTCAATTATGGTTAAGGACTGGAAATATACATTAAAAACTTAGTTTTCATTAGCCACTAGCTAAGCTTCTAGAATTCAGTATTTGATAAATAAAAATTGAGTATAATTCATTAAAAGGTGGAGGGATGGGGAGGAGATGAAGTTCCCTTTCTAAAAGAAGGGCAGGGAACAGTTGGCTCAAAATACTTAGAGCAGGACATATATTGAACTTCAAGTTTATAGTCTTCATTATTCATTTTACCATTTTTACTTTTAAAGAAAGTCCCTCCAAGTCATAGAAGGGGCAACTGGAGGAATGGGGTCTAAAAGGGACTCAAGGTATAAAACTGTACCTTGGGGACAGTAGCATGAAGTTAGAGGCAGCAGGAAAGAAAGACTTTATTTCCTGAGTTCCTCTGACATGTGCTAAGTGTTACATCTCACTTTCCCCACAACCTACATACCACATAGGTTCGCATTTCATAGATGAAGAGATGGAGACACAGTAATGTTAAGAAATGTTCCCCAGCCTCACAGGTTAGTTGGTGGCAGCTTTGTTTTCATTTATCTTTGAAAATCAGAGATTTCTCCACTGGGGAAATGGAGTGGGACCCTTGCAGGCAGCTGATGGAAGGGAAGGTACAAGTTCTGTGATGGTGACCATGAGCTTCTGAAAAGACTTGACCTGTATCTCCATCACTTTTGTCTCACAGCTGCTCAGCATAGGGCCTGACACATGATCAAAATTCATAAAGGAGATATGATCAGGCATTATTCTGCAGTCACACCTGTGCTCTGTGGATGTGTAATTACTGGAGCATGACTAAGTGATGGGGCCTGTCTTTGTCCATTTGTGCTGCTATATCAGAAGACCACAGGCTGGGTAATTCATAAAGAACAGAAATTTATCTCTCACAGTTCTGGGGTCTTTGAACTCCAAGATCAAGATGCTGGTGTCATGGAAATGGGGAGGACAAGAGAGAACCAACCCATCCCCACAAGTCCTTTTTATGGCAGCCTTAATCATTCACAAAGGTGGAGACCTCATGATCTGAACATCTCCCTGAAATCCCACCTCCCAGCACTATTGCACCGGGGATTAAGTTTCCAACACAATTTTGGGGGATACATTCAGACCATATCAGATCAAAGTGAGGCATGGCTGAAGGTCATAGGAAAATGGCAATGAAAACCAAGAATGAGGGCCACCATGTCTGCCAGAATGGGGGTTAGGCATGGAGTAAGGAAGGAAGCTACTGGAGCCCAGCTTTTTTAACCTAAGGGAACTGGACATTAAGAACCTTCCAGGAGTTTCTAAAACTAGTACTGATGTTTTTCTCATGGACTATTCCATCAATCCGATGTAATAGTGTTGGAATATGGGCCTCTGGGGGAGATGTTTAGAAGGAAACACTTAGAATCTCTCAACTTTGCCAAAGCTGCAGGGAAAAGTTGACAATAACTGAAAAAAATGATTCTAAGAATGAAATGAAGAACAGGGAATTGAGACAATGGCTGGGTGTCCATGAGCCAAGGGAATCCTGCTGATTGCAAATGGCAGACACTGGGTACTAACTGATTATTGCAACAGGTGGTGAAGCAAGTGCTCACAGGTACAGGATTTGAGTTTAATGCACGGATTGTTGCTGCTGCTTTTTTCTTTTTTCTTTTTTAAATCAAGCAACCAGTAATAATTCAATGGAAGGAATTCTTCTTAGAATGATAAATAGGACAAAGACAGTCATCTCTAAGACCCAAAGGTTTTGCCATAGATGATGTAAGATGTTTACCAGCATGATTCCAGTTATTATTGCTGTATAACAAAACAGCCCCAAACTCAGTGGCACAAAATTACCACCTTATCATACTCATGGATTCTGTGGATCAGCAATCCAGACAGAATACAGCAAGGATGGCTTCTTGACATCTGGGTCCTGCAGTCAAGCTCTGGGGATTTCTCAATGGCTTGGGGACTGGAACATCTGGAGACTTCTTCACTCACTTGTCTATCAGTTGATCCTGGCTGTTTTCTGAGACTTCAGCTGGGCTCTGCCATGAAAGTCTCCATGTGGCATCTCCATGTGGTATAGTTAGGTCTTCCTTGAGGTACGATGGCTAGGTTCCAAGAGTAAGTGTCCCAAGAGAACATGATGGATGTGCAGGGTATTTGTATGATCTAGCCTCAGAAGCCACACAAGTTCACTCCTGCTTTATTGGTTGAGGAAGCTACAAAGTTCTGCCAAAGCTCAAGTGGAGGGAACGTAGACCCTTCCATTCCTTGGAAGAATACCAAGGTCATGAGAGGAACACATGGAAAACTCATTCTATCACAAATGCTCATTTCCTTTTTATGATTGAGTCATAACCAGCATTCCTCCTGGCACTTGATTCTTACTGCATTGGTCCACTCCCGGATGTGAAAAGAGGCCTTTGATAGAACTTATCTTGGAAACTGAGTAGCCAGAATTCCAGATCCACCTCTGCCCCAACTAGTTGGACCTCAGCCCCTCATCTATAACATTCCAGAGATCTCATATACTAGGATCACTACTCTTCAGCTATTTGTACTTCACTTAAACTGACTTCACTGGAGTTTCTCCTCCAGAGAAGATGGATTTGCAAATGAGAGACTAGTTAAGTGACCCTGGGTCTTGGAGTGGTAGATCATGTTGAGCCTTTACCTAGCCTTTACTTATCCTATGCCAACTGAAGCACAAAGACTGCTCTGCAGAAAGCAGTAAGTCCTCTGTGGAGTTAGTCAGAGGTGTGTATGTTTGTGTGTGTGTGTGTGTGTGTAGGAAAGGGAGCACAATTCCGTGGGTGAGAGCACAAAAGCACAGGAGTAAGGGAGCTTTGGTAAATAATGCAATGTATGATTTTTTTGGTCCCTAGTTTCCACCTCTTGTAAATGTTATGCATGATTTTTTTGGGTCTTTGGTGTTCACCTCTTGTAATACCTCGCTGTCCTTCACCCATTTCAGTTCTAAGAAATTCATGCTATTTCCAGAAAATTTCCTATTGGCTTATGAAATACCAGGTAAGACAAGAGCCTTTTCATACCCAAACATAAAACCATACCCAAACAAGATGCATATTCCAAACTTACATATAACGAACCTGACATCACAATCCAGAGGAAACCTGTCCATCTCAAAACAGTCCTGCTCCCAGCCCTCACCAGTCACAGCTTGATGCCCGTATTGGAAGATCCTTGATGAGTCTCATCTTGCAATGTATTATTCTTTAAGGATATAGAAAAGACAAGGTTGTAAATATTGACTCTGGAAGAGACCTTGGAGAGACAAAGTCCTCACATTGCCAAGAACTGATTTGGGCACAGAGAGGGGAAGTGACTTGCCCAAGGTTGTATATTGGTTAACAGTGATGAAAAATCAGGCCTGATTGTCACTTCAGCCCCTGCCTGACTTTAAATTAGCCAGAGCCACCTGAGAGAAGGACAGCAGCTGATTGTGCAATCAAATATGTATTTTGAACCACTTTTCTCTGCACTTCTGTTTGTTCTCATGGGAGTCAGAATCTGTAGGGAAAACTTTATGGTCAAGAGTGACAGGTGGTTTGGTTATTGCCCTGATGCAGGAGCAGTGAGAATGAAGGGAATAGAAGAGGATCATTCTAGGGGTCAAATTAAATTTGTGCTATCTTAGCATGCTCCTGAAACCCTAGCAATAACACCCAGGCTATAGCATGCAGAAACACGGAGATCACTGTGGGCCTTCCCAGTGAGGAAGGAGAGTCGATAAGAATTCTCTGGAGCCACTTCCAGCACCATGACTGTAACTCTACTGCATGTTTCTTTTCAACATTTTATTTTGGAATGCTTTAAACATACAAAAAGTGGACAAAAATGTGCAGATGATAATTTTTAAAAGGTTCATGGACATATAATTGGTGCATAAGAATCTATACATATTTAAAGTGTAAAATTTGAAGTTTTGACACACACACACACACACAATGATGCAACTGTCAACAAATAATGAACATCTGTTTGTTACCCTACCCTAAGATCTTTCGTACACCTTTGTGATCTTTCCTTCTGGCAACTTCCTGTGGTCTCTCCCTCTTCCCTTCCCTACCGCCTTTTTCCCTGTCCACAGGCTTTCTGCCCCTGAGTGACTTTAAATCATTCAGAGCTATATGTAAGTGGGGTGGCAGGGAACAGTGAACGAGCATATTACACATATTTCCTCTTCCCATACATTGCTGTGTTGCAAATGACAAGATAAGATGACTAAGACTTCCAAGGCAGTGACTGCAGAGCATATAAACAGGAACCTTCTGGGGTGGGGAGACCTGTGTGATTGCACAGGTCACATGCCCATGTGGCCATTCCTGGTGCTGCTCAGATCATTGATCACTGTATCATAAATGCCGATGTCATCGTTGAGTTGTCTGGGAAGTTGTATTCGTCAAGGTTCTCCAGAGAGACGGAACCAATGGGACACACACACACGCATGCACACACACACACACACACACACACACACACACACACAGAGTTATTTCAAGGAATTGACTCATATGATTCTGGGGGTTGTCAAGTCTGAAATCTACCTGCAGGGCGGGCCAGTAGGCTGGAGATCCGAAAGAGCTGAAGTTGCAGTCTTGAGTCTAAAGGCCATTCAGAGATAGAATTCCTTCCTCCTTGGGGACCCTCAGTCTTTTCTCTTAAAGCTTGAAGGAGGTCTACCCACAATATGGAGGGTAGTCTGCTTTACTCAACCTCTACTGATTTAAAGGTTAATCCCATTTTAAAAATACCTTCACAACGTTAGACTGGTATTGTTAAAAAACTGGGTACATTAGCTTAGCCAAGTTGATGCATAAAATCAACCATCCTAGAGGTTGTCTCTGAGATGGATATTAATGTGCAGATGTTTATAATTATTATTGTAAAAATGTTTTATTCATGCATTATAGTTATATATAAATGGGGTTCATTTTGACATATTCATGAATGCATGTGGCCTAATTTGCTCCATTTCAATCCATAGTATTTGACCCTTCCCTCCCACTCCCTCTCCCTGATTCCCTTCCTCTGTTCTATTGGTCTTCCTTTTATTTATTGATTGATTTTTAGTTGGAACATTATAGTTATATATAAAAGTGGTGTGCAAGAGGTTTTTAAAAGAGTTATTGGGGGCCAATACTTGTGGACATGAAGGGAAGGGGGCAGAAATGAATATAAGGAGAAGCTGAGCAGGGAGATATACCCCATGTCAGCCAGTCCCATGGGGAATTTTGAAGAGGACTGACATATCAGAATTGTTCCAGTTTGAGCTGGATGTGGTGGGACACCCCTGTAATCTTAGTGGCTCAGGAGGCTGAGGCAGGAGAATTATAAGTTCAAAGTCAGCCCCAGCAATTTAGCCTAAACAACTTAGCAAGACCCTATCTCAAAATGAAAAATTAAAAGGGCATGGATGTGGCTCAGTGGTTAAGTACCTCCGGATTCAATCCCTGATTTAAAAAAAAAAAAGAAGAATTGTGCCCATTTGGAGCAAAGGACTGACCTTTGTATTGACAAGTCAATTAGTTATTGAATATAAATTTCCCAGGAAGGGGCCATGATCTGGGGCAAGGTGACTGGCTCTTCAGTTTGCGTGCTCCCTCCAAAAGGCTAATAGCACTTCCAGCAATTGGGGAAGAAAGTTCTTCCACACCAAAGGAGGTTTGGGATGCCATGTCCCAGCATCTACCACACCTTCCCTTCCTGTTGCCTTCCCACCCCTAGGCTCCCCTCTCTGCCCCACAGACTGTAGAGTCTTTGAGGGTCAGGATCTCATGTTTCCTCTGTATTTCCTACAAATAGATTATAATCTGGCACATAGAAGACACTCAACAAAACTTCATTGAATTAATCAACAAAGACATTGGGTAAAAGACAGTTTCCTTTAACAAAAATCAGATTCTCATAAAGAACAGGATGACCCTGAATATTTATATAACCTTTTATAATTTCTGCAGCTCTCTCATTTATTTTCTCATTTTCTATTTAGAATTCACCACTTGGTGAGTGAGAGTGAATGACCACTCTCATATTCTAGATGAAGAAACTGAGACTCAGAAACACTCTGATTCAGCTATGATCATAGAATTAGTAAATAAATTTTGCAAGATTTCCTTTACTACAGCTTAAAGTGATAGATTGCATTATGCCAACTAAAATATGTTTTGCCCTTATTACCTCCTGAGATCTGGACTTCGTGGTCATGCTGCAAGGATAAAGCAGACATGCCCAACCTCTGTCCTTAGGTGCCCAGAGAATGCTAATGGCCTGTGTTTCCAACAGCAGCATGAGTTGAGAGGCTCACCTACACTTTGGGACCTACCCTGTCAGTGGTGGGTTGGGCAGCTCCAAACAAGGTAAGCTACTTCTGTGACCTCCCCAGGGATATAGGCAGTCCCTTGTCTCCATCATATCACCAAGTTCTAACCATCCACACTAACTGACTGCCAAAAATGTGGGGTCCAGCTTGAGACCATCGAAAGGAAAGAGATTTGTGGGAGCACCTCTTAAACAGTTGCTCCCTTTACATCCATGGTGCTGACCTTTAAAGAAGTCCACAGATCATCCGAGGAAAGTAAAAATAGCCTTCCTTGGCATTGAAGAATCTGAATTCCCTTGACAAGGAGGTCACAGATTCCCCTCTTTGTTGGTTTCTTCTTTTTGATTAACTAGCCAAATACTTTGAGGAATGAGTATTCGACATTTTGGAGGAAGAAAAATGGAAAGGCTTGGGTAAAGGACATCTTTTTTTAAAGCTACATTTTTCAGGTGACTTCCATTTGATCTCATAGAACACGTGGAGTATAGATCTGTGGGTTGGAATGGTAGCAATAGAGCTAAACTCTATCTTTTTTTTGAAAGCAAATAAGATGTGCCAAATATGTCTTCTGGTGCTCGGGTGTCCTAATAACAAAGAAATTACAACCAAAAGTCAAGAGCCAAAGGTTCAGTGCTCTGGAGGTATTTGTGATGCAATGAGAAGAGACTTGGATACAAGTGATTCTAGTCTAACTGTTCGTCTACTACCTCTGTGACTCTAAACTTCAGTTCTACTGTAAATGAGAAATAAAAATATGTGTCTTGCTAGGCATAAAAGTTCCCTTCAAAAACCAAAGTTTTTTTTTACTAAAGCACTTTTATAGTCTTAAAATAAGAATGAAAACAGATTTCTGAAGGCCTGGGCTAATTAGAATTATTACATATCAGGTATCATGTCTGCTGGTCACACTGTGTTTAATTTAGTAATGAGCAAGATGACAGACTACTGAATTGCTTTACTTGTAATTTGGATTCTAGATGGCACTTTGACATGATTTGAGTAACAAAGTTACAAAGTGTTTTCCCAAGCAATAACTCATTACCCATGAGTAGAGTCAAAACTGCTCATTGTAAGTCTACAGTTTCATGAGTTTTGACACATGTGGACACCCATGTAACCACCACCACAATTCATACAGAATATTTTCATCACCCCAAAGTTTCTTTGTGCTTCTTTGTGGTCGGTTTTCTTCTCCAGGTCCCAGGCACCATGGACATTTTGTGGGTGTGGTTGTTATTAAGAATAGATTTTTCTTATCGAGAATTTTAAGTAAGTAGAATCATATAGTGTGTACTATGCCTGGCTTCCTTCACTTTGCATAGTGTCTGTTGAGGTTCATTTGTGTGTGTGTGTGTGTGTGTGTGTGTGTGTGTGTCTGTGTATGTGTGAATAGTCTTTTTTACTGTTGGGCAGCATTCCTTTGTTAGATACCACTGCTATCCATTCACTTGTAGATGATGGACAGAGGATGGTTGTTTCCACTTTGGAGGGGAGGTTGAATTATGCATGAAATTGCTATGAACATTTATATGCAAGGCACTGTGTTTATATTTATCTTGAGTAAATACTATGCACGGCTGGGTCTTAAGTGTGTATTTCACCTAATAAAAATCTGCCAAACTGTTTTCCAAAATATCTGGACCATTTTACCTTCTTATTTGATATGTGTAAAAGTTCCAATTGTTCCATATTCTCCCCAATATTTAGTATTGTCAGAGTTTTATTTTAACTATTCTAACGTGTGTTAGTCATATCTCAATGTGGATTTTATTTTCATTTCTCTAATGATTATTTTTTCATATGCTTATTGGCCATTTGTGTATCTTCTGTTGTGAGTGTTCACATGTTTTGCCTATTTTTTAAATTGGGTTATTTTTCACTGGTAGCTTTTAAAAATTAAATTAAATAAAGCAGAAAATAGTATAGTACATTGCATTGAGTATATTTTGTTTCATTAAACTTTTGTTTCAGTACTTACCCATACCTACATGCACCTGGGTATGCATCTTAAATGTATTTTTTATTAATTTTTTTACTTGTTCTAATTAGTTGTACATGACAGTAGAATGCATTTATACATTGTGACAAGTCATACATAAATGGAGTGTATTTTTCTGATTGTTCATTTAATCATTAAATATCCCCCTTTATAGCTTAAGCCTATTGAAAGTCAGGTTTTCTATTACTTGCAGCTGAAAGCTTCTTTGTTCCAGCTTGTTTCTGTAGTTCTTACCTGGAACAACCTCTTTGCATTCTCTTCCTAACATTATTCTGTACATAGATTTGGAGTTTTGCATTTGAATTAATATAGAGCAGATTGTTCACCTTCCTTGGTTGATTGCTAAGTGTTTGATTGCTGAAGAGTGAGAATCATCTATAGCAATTGATTCATAAGCTTGATAGAAAGGTTAGTTGGGGAAAAAGCGGATATGCATGACATAAAAAACTCTAGAGTAAGGATATAGGTGATTTTAAGTTCTTTCACGAATTATATTAATGCCTTTTAGTTTATTTGTAAGCAGTTAATTTTCAATTCAATAGTAGCTGTAGTTTTAGGTTTTAGATTTTGTTTACTGTCAATATCATGTTTGGTTTCAAAACTTGTATTGTTTGAAGGTTTTCTCCTTCGACTAGTTATGGTGCTAAAATGCTTGTGAAAGAAATTGGGTGCTATTTTAAAAAAAAAGAGGGAGCTTTTCTGCTCATTTTCAATATTCTCTGCATCAAAGTGTAAGGCTAATACTATCTCTTTTATAGTTCTGAGTTATCTGGACATTGCTGTTTCAGAATGGTCCAAACTGCAGGCAAGGATGTAGGATGTTTTGTGTATCTGCATTAAGTAGTTGGCCAACATTTCTTCCATCCAGAGAGAATTCTGTCCTGAGATGTTGCTTATATATGTTAGGACAGTACCAGCTTCATTTACGATTAAACTTCCACATTTCAGGGTATAGGACCAAAGTTTCTTTCTGTCTTATGTAAGATCCAGCATGGCTATTCCCAACTGGGAGGTGAATGGGTTAATGAGAGTCTGCTCCTTGAAGTCCACCTGGTCACTGCAGAATGCGGCCAAGAGATGAGAAGCCACCTTCAGTGCATTTTTCACATTGTTTCTCTTGACACTGGACATCTAGTCAGAGGACAGATGAGAGCCGGGCAGATCATGCACGGAAGTTGCCTATCAATTCTGCTCACATTCCACTGGACAGAACTCAGCCTTGTGGCGACACCAGTTGCAGGGGAGCTGGTCCCTTTAGTTCAGCTCTTTGGCTCACAGGTAAGAGAAGAGCTCTGCTTTTGACACGCAGCTTGCAGTCTTTGTCACATTGTCCCTTTGGTTTCACTTTCTGTAATTCCTTGTAGAGATGGTGAGACACGGAGATCAGATGGGGAAAGAATATTTGAATATGGCAAAAACACCCACCCTCTGTTACAGGTCATGCAATGGCCTTACTTTCCAGGTTCATCTCCCACATGGTGCTGAGCTTCTAATGCCTTCTAGAACTCCAAGTCCAGGTCTTGCATGGACTTGGACACTGCCTGAACACTCTCCCTCCTCCTGATTGCCAGTCTATATCCTGACCCTCTTGGATTTGCTTCTCAAATGGGTTTTCTCTGAACTTGAAGCCTAAATTTGGTCCCTCTCTCTGCTTTCTCAGAGAATTTCTTCTTTCTTCCTTTTCATCAGTGTTTTTTTTTTTTTTTAAACAGGAATTGAACTCAGGGGCACTTGGCCACTGAGCCACATCCCCAGCCCTATTTTGTATTTTATTTAGAGACATGGTCTCACTGAGTTGCTTAGCGCCTTACCTGTGCTGAGGCTGGCTTTGAACCCGTGATCCTCCTGCCTCAGCCTCTCTAGCTGCTGGGATTATAGGTGTGTGCCACCACGCCCGGCATCTACAGCACTGATTTTTAACATGGGGCTAAGAAGGGGGAATCTCTACCCCAGAGAAATCTGGCAGTGTCTGGAGACATTTCTGGTTGTCACAACTTGAGGGGATTGCTACTGGCATCTAGTGGGTGAGGCTGGGGATGCTGCTCAATATCTCACAAGGCACAGAACGACCCCTTGTCCTGACCAGCACGACCAAACTCTCAGGTCCTGCGAGGGGCAAAGGAGGATTGGAAAATAAAGATTCACCGACATAGCTCTTGAAAATGAAGCTGGGATCAGGTGGAGCTCTGCTCTCTAATGGAGAAGTTGATCTAAAGAGTTACACCAGCAATCTTTATTTATATATGTCTCATTGTCAGGTTAAAGATTATGCAACCATTATTCTCTGTATTCAGGAAAGTTACAGAAACTAGGACATCCTATGTAGCTTTTCCATAGTCGCAATCCACAGTTTCAAAGTGCAATGTTAGGACCTTGGTGTATCTCTTAGGAAAGTCCATTGTTAAAAGTTACTATAAGGCAGACAGGAACGGGAGAAGCGGAGCTGGTGAAACACTGTGGTTGTCTAGCATAAGAACTTCCTTCCCAGGAGCTGTGTGCCGAGATCAAGGTCAGAGCTGACAGGACTCTTGCACAGAGCCTCCTCACACAGTGCGTGGCCACAGCAGCTAAGCATCCTGTGCCCTTGCACAGAAATATGCCCAGGCACCGGGCATGCCACAGCCATGAGGTCATCAGAGACTCCCTAGTCTCAGTCACTGCTCTTCCATCTTCTGTCACCGCTCTTCACAGCCCCTCATGACACAGAATTTTCTAGATCAAATGTTAATAGTGCCAAGGCCAAGAAACCCTGCTCTAATGTGTGTCACAATCATAAATACAGTTTATTTGTATGTTTGCTTAGCATCTAACTCTCTCTCACTAGATGGAATCAGATGGAAATTTCTGATTTGCCACTCTACTCCCAAGTCATGGCCCTTGGCATATCATGTCCTAAGTACTCAAAAATTTTCATTCAATGAGTAAAAAAATTCCCAATGGAATTAATTCATATGCCCTCATTTAAAAAAATTATTGAGAACAGATACAATAAATAAAAAATAATAAAAATAAAAACATTTATTGGATATCTACTAAGTTGAGGCACAAGGAAACCAAGATGAATAAACTAGATCATGATGCATATGTACATATATATTTTCCAGATCTATTGTATTTATTTTGTCCCAGGCATTGAGCTAAATTTCTCATGTAATTCTCTATGCTTCACAAGAACCTATTGCAGTAGGTAGGTTTATTATTATTACCATTATTTTCCTGTAGATTATGCTCAGAGAAGTTAATTGATTTGCCTGACATTGCACAGGAAGCAAGTGGAGGAGCCAGAATTCTATTTGAAACAGAATTAGCTTTTGTAAAACCGCATCATTCTACTAATTATTTTTTAATTTTCTCTTAGCCCAGACTTTGTATTTTCATCAGTTACTGTTATTGGCACTTAAATGCAAAAACTGTGAGAGGTTACATGGGTAGGAATTTTTCTACCCATTTTAATAGTAAGGAAAAGGAAGCTTAGTAAAGCCGAATGATTGCCCAAGAGTGCAAGTCCAATAAGTGGTAGAACAAAGGGAATAAAATGTCAATGTTTACCAGCCCAAACCACAGGGAGCAACTTGTGGTCCAACAAGTTGGGTTTGCTGGTTCTTGTTTCAACAGGAGAGGGCCCGTGCCATGGGAAAACATGTCGTGGGGGAGAAGCTGGGTATGGGATTGGGCTTGGACTAGGTTTTTGCGGGAAGGTTCGAGAATGTATGGTTTTGTTCTGGATTGAGAGCTATTTGGAAGCAGGACAATTCTACAATTGGATGTCTTAGTGTTCCTTTAGGATGCAGGAGGAATGGAGGGAAGATGAAGCTGTCATTTATAAAAAAGTAGCAGCCCCTCATTTTAAGCCATGATAGGAGGATACCAGGCCATTTTTGTAGGTTTACATGCTATTCCTAAAGATTTTGTCTTTGTCCTTCTCCATCACATTTACAGAGTGACACTGATACTGATGCTCTGTGAGATTTTAAATAAGAGAAGGCGAAGGTCTACCTGTAGGTGCCATCCAGCTTCTGTCAGGGTCTGTCTTTTGCTTTCCAAAGATCTTGGTGCCTTTAACCCAATCCTCTTCTCACTACACCACACTGCACTGCCACGTTGCCTGTGTGCATCCCTCTCATGGCTAGTGGCGGGCAACAGGAGTCAGGGTTGGTGTTATGAGTTTGCCTCCAGCTGCACTCCCAGGCCACCAACACACCTCCTTCCATCCCCTCAACATTCACTACTTGGTGCTCCCAGTCCTCTCTGTCTATCAGAACCTGCTCCTCCAGAAGATCAGACACTGACACACCTGGGGTCTAAACGATGGCTGACAGGCTCAGAGACCCTCGGTAAAAATACAATCACAAAACCCTGTCCTTCCCAGATGTTTTAGTCAGCTTTTTCCCTGTTGTGACTAAAAGACCTGACAAGAACTATGTTAGAGAAGGAAAAGTTTATTTGAGGGCCAACATTTTCAGAGGTCTCAGTCCATGGAAAGCCGGCTCCATTCCTTTGGGCTTGAGGTGATGCAGAACATCATGGTGGAAGAGTGTGGTGGAGGGAAGCAGCTCACATGATGATCAGAAAGCAGAGAGAGAGAGAGAGAGAGAGAGAGAGAGAGAGAGAGACCACTCTCCAGACACAAATACATATACTCCAAAGGCCCCACTGACCCTCCTCCTCCTGCCACTCCCTACCTGCCTTCAGTTATCACTCAGTTAATCTCTTATCAGGATATTAATTCACTGATTGGGTTAAGTTTTCACAACCCAATCATTTTTCCTTTAAACTATCTTGCATTATCTCACACATGAGCTTTTGGGGGATACCTCACATCCAAACCATAACACCAGAGGATTGTGGAATTCTCTTCAGTTCGTTTTTTTAAAAGTCCTTTATTTTTATTAGAAAAGTAACATAAGCTCACTAAAGGAGAAATAAATAGAACAGAATGCCTTTTTGAAAAAGCCACTCACAGTTCCACCACCTGGAGGAAAACACTGTCAGTATTTTTTAGCATTTTCTTTATGCACAATATTATGTGGGATGTGTGTGTTCATTTTTTCAGTCTTGCTATATAATTTTGTTCTGCTCTTTTTGTTGACTATTAGCGTAAGCATTTCAAATGGTATGTGGTCTTTGATATACCATCATGTGGGTACATAGTAATTTATTTCATATTTTTATTTTTGGGCTTTAACATTGGTCCCCCTTTTTTGATATTGTGAACAAGACTATGATAAACATCTTTGTAGGGGAATCTTATATCTCTATTTTGTCAGATTAGATTCCTGTTTGGTACTAATAAATTGAAGATTTTATAAACTCTGAATCTATATTATTAAATGAGGACACACATTATTATTTTTGATTGGGGTGGCGTTGGAACTGAACACATGGCCTTGCTCTTGCTAGGCAAACACTCTACCACTGAGCTACGTCCCCAGCCCTAGGACAATTGTATGTGTGTGTGTGTGTGTGTGTGTGTGTAACCGGGAGTAGGGATTGAACTCAGGGGCACTCCACCACTGAGCCACATTCCCAGCCCTATTTTGTATTTTATTTAGAGACAGGGTCTCACTGAGTTGCTTAGTCCCTTGCTTCTCCTGAAGCTGACTTTGAACTTGTGATCCTCCTACTTCAGCCTCCAGAGCTGCTGGGATTAGAGGCGTGAGCCATCACCCCTGGCTTGGAGTGTTATCTTTTGAGAATGAAATACTTAGGCTAAAGGAATGAATCTCTTTCATTGGAATTCTGGATATTGAATTCCAGAGATCTTGCCAGTCCCTGACCCAGGCTTTTGATGGGGGCAGAGTGACTGGTTCTCCTTCGCATCTGCCAAAATGAGTCATGGGAAAAGAGAAACACACAGTTGAATGTCAGGGCTCAGCAACAATTGGCGTCGGGGCCAAAGCTTTCCGAACTCAGCTGCTGCTCATTCCAGGCGTCTTAATTCCCCCTTGTTCTCGGGGTGAGGCGTTAAGTACACAGTCGAGGGGGGGGCTGGTGAAGTCCACATGCCATGGGGGGAGAGGTCGCTAGTTGATTCTTTTCTGGGTGGCAGTTTTCTCTCTCATGACCTATTAAGAATCCTGAAGCTTTCTGAAAGCCTGCTGTGGCCTGAAATCAGCTTTTATATCATGAATGAAAGGGGCTAAGTGGTGTGACTTTTAGAAGGCCACTGGCAAGGAGAGCTGGGGGACTTTGTGCTTCTCAAGAAGACAGGGGCCCCCAGGCCAGGCCAGTTGCCCGCCAGAGAGGTAGAGGCTGCATCCCACCAAGACTGCTGGTGAGCCCAGGCTGTGGAACACTACCAGTTCCTCAGGCAGGGTTACAAATCCCTGGGTAGAGGGGGTGTTATTGTCACAGTGAGCAAATTGGTTACCAAATGTTATACTTCAAGGAAGAGAAGCAAGGAAAACAACGACTATTTTTCAAGCCTTTGTTAAATACTAAACCCTGCTTGGCATTGAACTTGCACTTTCTCATCTATCCCTCAACCTACCCTATGATGGTAGATATGTAAATTATGTGAGAACCCACTTTTCAATCTGAGTAAGTTGAATGAGTTTCAGAGAGGTTGTGCTGCTTGCTGAGGTCACAGAGCTGGCTGGGGTGGGGAACCAGGGCACAGAGGCAAGGTTGATACTTTTATGTAGATAATGTACATTGAAACGCTTTGGAACATGCAGGGCTCTAAGATTTTGAAAATGAAATAATATATCAATTTTAGAAGTTGTACATTTAGGTGTACTATTTATAATTTTTTAGTGCAAATTTTCTCATTTTTATATTTTATAAAATTTTTGTTTACCTTAAATACGTCCTTTGGAAGGGCACAATACAATGATTTAATAAATTTATACAATCATGCAACCCCTACTTCAATCCAGTGTTTGAACACTCCTATCTAAGTATTCTCCTTTCTATGAAGTAAGGCTGAGTCTGAGGGTGGATAGAGAAAGGACTGTACTCACCACTGATTTCCTACATTATTAAAAAAATTTCTAGAGGAAGAAAGGGCTGCTGATCCAGGGTACAGGGACCTGTGATAGCTTCTTAGTGCAAACCTAAGACAGGGCAGATTTCTAGAAGAGTGATTCTGAAAATAAGTGACAGCCAGTGTGGTGTGGGGTGATGGGCTGCGACGTAAGTTCTATGGGGTCTGCTGGCATGTGTTAAGTATCCATGCAATGTTAAGACTCTCAAGTGATTGCCCTGCTGTTATGAAGCTCAACTTACGTTCATGTTGATCACAAACATTCTGGGATATCAATGCATTTGGGTATCTAAAATCAAGAGGATGACTCCATGTATCTGATGGTTTCCTTGTCTGCCTCTGGCATGGTTTTCTAGTTTGGGCTTAGACATCACGTCCTCCAGACGGCCACGTCTGACTTCCTTCTCTCTTTCCAAGTATGGTTGGTGGTCTCCCATAAAGTCCTGTAATTATTGCTGCCCTATTATTTCTCACACTGTATTGTGTTGCCCTCCCTTTAAACTCAACTTCTTCCCCATCAGAGGCGAAGCTTACAACAAAGGACTTTTGGTCCCTAATGAATTCACATAGATATCAGTTTGATTCTCATTCACCAAGAGTACCAAAGCATACACACACACACACACACACACACACACACA
>JAJEJO010020574.1:0-11670 GCA_020662805.1 Glaucomys volans | reverse complement strand
CTGCCATCCTCCTGACTCGGTCTCCTGAGTCACTGGGATTACAGGGGGGTGCCACCACACCCAGCCTGGCTTTGTTTTTGATGTGCACCCCAACCATGAGAAACTGCAAAATGAGGTCCAAGGCTGCTTCTATTAAATGACTATGAATGTTCATTCACAAAAATACACAGCTCATTTGTGAAGAAGGGTATGTGGTGGATTTGGACGATATTCTAGCTAATGCTTTTGTTTACTCTTAAATAACAAATTAGCCTATTGCTAAACACTATCTTTTTTTTTTCACCAGGGATTGAACCCAGGGGCACTTAACCATTGAGCCACATCCCCAGTTCTTTTTTATTTTGAGACAAGGTCTTGCTAGGTTACTTAGGGCCTCGTTAAATTGCTGAGACTGACCTTGAACTTGTGATCCTCCTGCCTCAGCCTCCTGAGCTGCTGGGATTGCAGGCATGTACTACCAAACCCAGCTATTTAACACTAATCTTACAAATAAACAGGAGGAAGATGAAGAATTATAAAGCAGTAGCACGTTATCAAGTAACATCTTTATCTAGCTTGTTGATGATGGTTTCAGAGAGAAAGACAGTTGCAGAAATGACTTCATCTTTTAACCCAAAATGGCTTCTCTTTTTAAGTTCTCTTTTATGTGAGCTGCTCACCCCTAGACTTTGGCTTATGTATATAGACGATTTTCACCAAAGTGTGACAGACCTCCCTGTACTGTGCTAAGGCAGTTCCAGCACTGACAAGGAGTTCTGGTTGTTCCCTGGGACATGAATTGGACTTACTCTGAAGCACATATCTGTTTTGCCCTTAAAGACAACGTATCTCATGGGTCATGATGGCTCTGCACATATGAATGGATTATCCATCGATGGATTAATACATTAATGGGTTATCAAGGGAAAGTCATTTTTATGAAAATGAGCTCTCTCTGGCACACTTACCTTCTCCCCATGTGATGCTCCCTGCCATGTCATGACCCTGCAGGAAGACATCACCAGGTGCTCCCAGATGACTGCACCATGTTCTCTGGTCTTCTCAGCTCCCAGTGTTGTGATCTAAACAAATGCCTACTATTTATAAATTGCCTGGCCTCTGACATTTTGTTAAGAGCAACAGAAAATGGACTAAGACACCTAAGAAGCCCTGGTCACCAGGGCAAAAGTCCTAAAAATACAGCTGAAAATCTAAACTCACAAATTCTTTCCTCTGAACAATTAAAAGAAAAAAAGGCAACATATTGGAAAAAGGATTGAGGAAAACAAAGAACTCCAACCTCATCTCCCAGGAAAGGCCCAGTGGTGGGAGCCCTGCATTAGATTCTGCATTTCTCAGAGGGCGGAGTTCATAACTTCAAGTTCTTTGTCTCTGGTTGAGTCCCCAGAGGTGCAATTCACTGCCTAACATACACTTTCACTCGTTGCTTATTTGGAGGGTGAAGAGTCAAGCATGTCTTCAGACATACTTTCTCCTTCTAAGATTCTCTGAAAATTAGAGACATAATCTGCCAAGAAACCCTCAAAGACTTCCAGGTGTCAAAACACAGCTCTTGAGTGGGTGGGGCACACAGTGTTCGGAGAGTGTGATCCTGCAAAGTACTTCCCACTGTCCTGCACTCTGACACTGTCATGCTTTTCTCTGCTTTTTAAATCTTTTTTAATAGTTTTAGATGGACACAATACCTTTATTTATTTTTACGTGGTGCTGAGGCCTGAACCTAGGCCTCACACATGCTAGGCAAGCTCTCGACCACTGAACCACAACCCCAATCCTTTTCTCTGCTTTTTAGTGCATATTTGTTATTGAAAAGATAAATAGCTCTAGAATGAAAAATGGAGAAAAAATCAAGAATCAAAGTCATATAAGTAAATACATTCATCTGTTTGAATGATAATAATAATAGCAATAATTAATATATTCTGTTCCAGACATTCTGAGTCCCTGCCTCATGTCAAGGATAAGCTCCTTCTCAGGTAAACTGCTCTGCTGAGCACTTGATGTGTAACATCTCATTTACTCCTCACACTATCTCAATGAAGTAGCTCTCATTCCCATTTTACAGATAAGTCAGAGATCCAGTGGCCTTGCACAAGGTTACACAGTAAGCGACACCACTGGAATTGGAACCCAACAAGATTGGCTTTTCACCAGAACCCAAAACTAACCCTCATCAGCATCTGATTTGCAGAGGTGGAGCACTCTTTTTTGGTAGCCCTTGCATGGGAGACTCTTACAAAAGTGGTCCCTTTAAGAACACCCTCGACACCTGACTAATAGCTGGTGTTCTCTTCCAAAGCAAACATACCACTCCCCCACCTCCACCCACCAATAATGTCCCCAACATTGTCACTTCCTGGGACCTCACAAAACCATGATCCACTCATCTCCTTGGACCTCCTCAGACACTGGAGTGTCTTTCTCCTATGATCACCTCAAGTCAGCTTCTTGCCCGGGTTCTGGCCTACAATAGTAATCATAATAAGCTACTATTTACTGACCACCAGCTGTGGGACAGAAGACACATGAGACACTGCTACTGATTTTCACAATAGTCTGCATTAAGAGCTTGAATTTTAATGGCAAAGACCATTGGCTGCAGGCTGGGGGTATAGCTCATTTGGTAGAGTGCCTGCCTCACAAGCACAAGGCCCCCAGTTCAATCCGCAGCACTGCAAAAAAGACCATTGGCTGCCATCTTGGAGCTGGCTACCATAGTGGTACACAAGGTTACACAGGGACAGCACTGAAATGCACAACCCTGGCTGCACATCTCAAACTCCCAGGGAAGCTTTTGTTTGTCTTGTTTTGATTGAGGCAGGGTCTCACTATGTGGCCCAGGTTGGGCCCAAACTCTCCATCCTCCTGCTTCCACCTCCTGAGTAGCTGGGATCACAGCTATGTCCACTTTGCCCCTCAGATTTATTAGAGTTCACAAAACTCGCTGTCAACCAAAGCCTTCCCAGAGATATCTGCATGGAGTCAAGAAATGGTACCTTTGTTTCTTTAAAACAGATTTCAGGAGCTGGGTGTATGGTTCGGTGGTAGAGCACTTGCCTAGCATGTCTGAGACCCTGAGTTGGATCCCCAGTACCACAAACAACAACGACAAAAACACTCATATTCTAGTAAGTTCCCTCCATACCCACCACATTGGGTCCAAAAGTTCAGTCTTCCCTGTGACAGGGAGGGTGGGTGGAAGAGCAGGGAAGGTCATTGTACTTACTGCTGTCTGCAAGAAGGGGGAACCAGGAGGTGTCTGAGAGATGGATTCCAACAGGGCGCAGCATCCTGCCCCACTACCAGGACCAGAATGCTCCAAGACAGGCTGGAAACTCAGCGTCTTTGATAATTATCAATCCTTCCAACAGTTAGAGAAAAATATATACATTGGGGGAAAATATGTAAATCTTCCTGCATCAATTTAAGTTCCCATCTTTTTTGTTTTCCATGAATGGAAGTTGTAGCCTATCATCCATGTCTCCAGGAGGCACCTGGAATGGGTTCTCATTCCAACATTTTCTCCTCTTCTCCATCATTATCCCTGCTTCTCTGGAGGCCACAACATGGAAACCTCATGCACTACTCTGGAAGAAGCTGACTTGAGCCAATTGTGGGAGAAAGGCAGCTTCCAGGATGCCCAAGTTGTTTGCTTTTCTATTTTTCTTTCCTATTTGGAACTATATATATGTGTGTGTGTGCATAATATATGTATTATATATTTGTGATATATATTGTATATAATATACATATTATATACATTTATGATATCTCTATATATCACAAATTTTACCATTTTAACCACATTTGAAGATACAATTTAGTGGCATTAAGTACATGTATGTTGCTGTACAACCATAATTACTATCCATTTCCAGAATTTTTCAGTTTCCAAACTAAAATTCTGATCCCATTAAATCCTAACTTGCCTTCCTTCCCTCCCTTACCCCTTGGTACCCACCATTCCACTTTCTGTCTCTACTAATTTGACTACTTCAGGTATCTCATATAGGTGGAATCATAAGGCGTTTGTCTTTTTGTGACTAGTTTAATTTCACTTAGTATAATGTCTTCAAGTTCTATACATGTTGTAGCATGTATGAGAATTACCTTCTTTTTTAAGGTTGAATAATACTCCATTGTATGGATATACCACATTTTGCTTATCTCTTCATCTTTTGATGGACACTTAGTGGGGTATTTTGTTTTTTGTTTTTGTTTATGTTTTCATTTTTGTTTTTGGGATTGGACGCAGAGGCTATATCCCACCCCTTTTTTATTTTTAATTTTGAAACAGGGTCCCATTAAATTGCTAAACATGGCCTTGAATTGCAATCCTCTACCTCAGCCTCCTCAGTAGCTGGGATTGCAGGTGTGTGCCACCACTCCTGGCTTGTTGATGGACACTAGGATGGCTTCACCTTTTGGCTATTATTAATGGTTCCAACATGAATATGGTGTAAAAATAACAGCTTGAGTCCCTGTTTTCTGTTCTTCAGGATGTTTTTCTAGAAGTGAATCTGATTTACTTCTAAAATTATGCAATGCTACTGACATGAATAGTTTGTCATTCTTAGACCTTGCACTCCACTGTAGAAGAGAGAAGGGTGAGATGTAAATATCAGCCTCACACAGCACAGTGTGGTGCAGGCCTAAGTGGAATCGAAAAAGCACCATGAGGATCTGGCGAGTCTGAATATTCCACTATCATGCTGTGAGCAACAAGATGGCACAGACTATGCTCATGTGCCTTGGGAGAAACCCTGCAGCTCACCCTGCAGCTGGTGCATCAGCAGGGTAGGTGATCAGTCAATGCTTGTGGGTTATATGCTTGGTTGAAAGAGCAAATGAAATGGCATCTTCTTGGGGAAGTTTATTAAGATTTTACCAAGGATACAGACAGGTGGGAATCAGCTTTTTGTCACTGAGAACAAAACACCTAATAGTAACAACTTAAAGAAGGATTTATTTTGGGTCATTGTTTCAGAGGTTTGTTCCGTGGTAGGCCAACTCTATTCCTCTGGTCTGTGATGAGGCAAAACATATTGGTAGAAGGGCATGGTGGAAGGAAGCTGCTCCACTTGAGGGAGCAGGGAGTAGAGAAGGGACTGGGGAACAAGATAACCCTTTCAGGGCAGTCCCCAGTAACCTACTTCCTCCAACTAGGTCCAACCTCCCAGTAGTCCATTCAGCATCTGTGGATTACTCTACTGATGATGTCAGAGCTCTCATAATCCAATCATGGAGTCCCCTGTGTTTCTCCTTTGCTAGCAAAGCAATAAACCTCCTTTTTCTTGTTTCTCAAAACCGTGTCCTCATTATTGGATTGGCATCTGGGACAAGGACTAAGCTTACAGCAGCAATAGAGCACCTACCTGGTATGCATGAGGTCCTAGGTTCGATCCCCAGTAAGACAAAAAAGAAAAAAATATGTATCAGAACTCAGAGTGGGGAATCATTTACCCACATGAAAGAGGAAGAGTAGACCTGAATGAAAAATGCTAGCTCTGCCACTTGATAGCTGCAAGATTTTCACAAATTGCTTAACTTTTTTCTGACTCTGTTTCCTCATCCACATGAAATGTTAACAGTAAGATAGCTCAACCTTTTTTTCTTTTTTTTTTTTTTTGGCAGTGCTGGGGATTGAACCCAGGGCCTCGTGCTTGCAAGGCAGGCACTCTACCAACTGAGCCATATCCCCAGCCCAAGATAACCTAACCTTGCAGAGATGATATTAGGTAGCAGTTAGACCTGACCAAGGCCTCAGGAGTTCAAGAAAATACTTAGCACAGAGCAAGTCAGTTAATCAACAGCCCTGCCTCAGAGGTGCCACAAGCTCTGCCAAGAGCTATTGCAGGAGCCTTGCGTGATCTCAGCCCTGTGAAGGGCCCTCTTACAGGAGGAAGATACATAAATTCTGTTTGCTCAGAAGGGCCTAAGTGCTAAGGCATCTTAAGCAAGACCTATACAAACAACATAGACCAGAGCTTCCGCGACCTGGGAAAGCAGCATGATGAAGACTGGAGCCCTCCAACTATAACTTCTGTAAAACCAATTCTAATTAGGAACTGGCAGCCAGGCCAAGATGACCAAGAGTTGCCCTTAGGTTGTTAGCTAATGTAGTCTGCCAATCAAGATGGAGAGGTGTTATGTGGGTGGTCCCTTCTAACCATCTCCCAATAAAAACTGGGATGCAAAGAATTGAGTTGTCTCTCTTCTCCAAGAGGATCCATTCTCTCCCTTTAGGGTGCTCACCTCCTTTCTAATAAACTTTGCTCTACTTTTACTAAATCTTGGGTCTTGCTTGAAATTTTCAAAGACTCAAGAGCCTAGAATACAATGCAATTGCTGCTAAGATCTTATTTTACCTCTGATCTTATCTGCGTTATCAATGCAGAAAGAACTAAAGGAGAAATGTCACATAACATGCTTAGGTCAGAGTCTGTCATGTTAGCTTGGAAAAAAAAAATCCCCCAAAGCTTTGCTCAGTGACAGAACTAAAGGGGTTACAATATGAGAAAAAAATTGTCTTTGTTGAGGTGGTCACATTGCTCTATGGAAAGCAGACTGATGACCTCCCTAACAGTGAGATGGTGATGATGATGGTGATCCTCAGAGCAGGCGTTAGCTTGGTCCAGCTTTGTGTTGATCACCGTGTTAATCTCTTTACATGGATTATCTCCTTTGATATTCATTAATGGACCAACAAGTTGGTCCTCAGATCATCATTTTACCAATCAGGACACTAAGTATCCAGAAATTAGAAGGCCTGCCCGAGGCTGCAGCATGAAGTGGTCAAGGTAGCCCAGACAGTCCCAAGGCCGGGCCCAGGTAGAGAACAGCTATGGTTTGTCTTCCAGTCCTTTTCAAATCATTTCAATCAAAGGCTGAGCTAATTTTCCAAGGACACAATAAATCATCTAACCCTTTCTGGAATTTGGAAAGTTCTGCTAGGCACAGTGGCACATACTGTAATCCCAACTATTCAGGAGGCTGAGGCTGGGGCTGAAGGATCATGAGTTGAAGGCCAGCCTCAGCAACTTAGAGAGACCCTATCTCAAAGTGAAAAGTAAAGTTAGGTGTGGTGGTGCATGCCTACAATTCTTGTAGCTTGGGAGACTGAGGCAGGAGGATCACAGGTTCAAAGTCAGCCTTAGCAACTTAGTGAGACACTAAGCAACTTAGCAAGACCCTGTCTCAAAATAAAATATAAAAAGGCTGGGGATATGGCTCAGTGGTTAAGTACCCCTGAGTTCAATCCCTGGTAAACTCCCCCCACAAAAAAAAGTAAAAAGGGTTAGGGGTAAACTTAACTCCAGTACCAGAAAGAAAAAAAAATAGTAGTATAATTTGGAAAACTTCACATGTTTTTCCTTTCCTTTTAGAAACTGCCTACTTTAACAAACACTCTTTCTCTATAATATATATGTATATATGTATATATATGTATATGTGTATGTTTAGCTATATACTTAACTATACACACACACTTTTTTTTTTTTTTTTTTTTTTGCACAATGCTGGGAATTAAAGGTCTCATGCATGCTAAACAAGCACTCCACCACTGAGCTACATCTCTAGCCCCTTCATAAAAACTCTTCTAAAGTATTGGAAAAGTGACTCAGGAGGCTGAGGCAGGAAGACCATAAGTTCAAAGCTAGTCTTAGCAACTTAGTGAGGCCCTAAGTACAAGTGAGACCCTTCTAAAAATAAAAAATAAAATGGGGTGGGTGAAGGGTGAAAAGTGCCCAGAAAAACCACTGAGGAGGACAGAACTCACACAACAGATTTTATTAGGCAGACGAACAGTGTCTGCCTTGAAGAGAAAAGAAAAAAGAAAAAAGAAGAAGGAAGAAACATGGCCGGGGAGCTTCTTTTAAGCTCTTGAACTTTGCGAGCAAAATGATGATAGGGCCAATTATTGAAAATTAAATTTTGGCGGACTAGGGATCAGCCAATGGCTGGTGATGACAGGCCGATGAACGGACCAATGGCAGGCTAGCTACAGGGAAGAGGGGAGAGCTGTCATCCCCCCTCGCTTTCCCCGCAGGCCTGTCCTGTGCCCAACCACCAGGGAAGGAGCCCCACAAGATTGGACCGTGGGCTGGTAGGTAGCTGGAGGCAAGGGCTGGCCTTCGGCTGTTGTGGAGAGCTGGGGTGGAGGGTGGGGGGCATGTGTCAGAGCACTGCTCTGGCAGCTGCGGTTGTGTCTGACAGGCCCCGTTGCAAATCTCTACATTACACTGGGGATGTGGCTCAGTAGTAAAGCATCCCTGGGTTCAATTTCCCAGATGTATTTATATACCTTTGCCCCAGACACAGGGAAAAGAAACAGAAGAAGTGGTAGCGCACTTGCCTAGCATGTTTGAGGCACTGGGTTTGATTCTCAGCACTGCATATAAATAAGTAAATAAAGTAAAGGTCCCTCAACAACTAATAAACAATCAAAAGAAAAGAAAAGAAAAGAAAAGAAAAGAAAAGAAAAGAAAAGAACGAAAGAAAGAAAACAATCTTACCCAGATATATAGATATATTTTGGACTCAAGACTCAAGATACAATCTATTTTCCTTCAGCTTAAACAAATATAAAATCTGGTTATTTTCCTTCTTTTTAAAAATTTTTATTTATTTATTTATTTATTTATTTATTTATGGCGGTGCTGGGGATTGAACCCAGGGCCTTGTGCTTGCAAGGCAGGCACTCTACCAGCTGAGCTATATCCCCAGCCCCATTTATTTTCCTTCTAAATAATTGTTCTAGTGTTGCTGAAAAACTTTTAAAACTTGCTGGGGGGAAATAGAATTCCAATTTCATTGTGTGCATTTAATAGATTTCCTAACATAGATTCTGCATTAAATAGTTTTAAGGGTGAGTAGCAGTAACACAATAACTTCTTGAGTCTGAAAACAGATGAGATTCTGGAATGGTAGGAAGTACAAAATTACCTAGACTCACAGTTTGCCAAAAACCAGATTGGAAAATAAGATGTTCAGGAAAAAACCAAAAGGCCCTGGCCAGAGCCAGCTGCCGACAGTTACAAAGCACAGGGGACTCCAGCCAGAACTAGCCACATAACCAGGCAAAACATCTCACTCCTGGAGCACTGAAAGAAGAGGGTGGGTGGTGGCAAAGGGGCCCTCCTGAAGGAAATGGGCCGCCCTGCCCACAATTCCCAGCCACCTCTGATGTTCACCAAGGAAGTACCCTCTCCTCCACCAAAGCTAACTACCTGGGGAGGGGGCGGTCCACAGTCTGCATTTCACCAAGAGGTTAGGTCAGAGATGGGTTTCTCCAAACCTGGGGGAAGGCTGCCCACAGTATAATATCTATAATATCTGGCCAGTTCTTATTCTTTTTTTTTTTTTTTTTTTTTTTGGTTGTGTTGGGGATTGAACCCAGGGCCTTGTACACGCAAGGCAAGCACTCTACCAATTGAGCTATACCCCCAGCCCTGTCCAGCTCTTGATAGACAGTTTCCTCCTTCTTCTCTCTGATCTGGTGAATCAGAATCTCCCAGGCTGGGGACTCCTGAATCAGATTTAAACGATCTCTCCAGCAATTTTCATCCACTCAAGGATAAGAACCACTATCCAAGCCGCTTGGAAAGAGGAATGGGGAATTTTGCAGTGTGGTCTTCCTGGCACCTTGCACAAGGTCTTTGGTAGATAATTGGCCATTTCTGAATGAGTAGATGATGAATACCAGAGGCTCCTTCACCAATTTGGGGTGGGGGTGGATGTCAGTTCACAGAGAAGGGTCTATGAAGGGCTCAGACCCACCTAGGCCAAGGCCAGACCCCTGGGACTCTTGCTCAGGATCCGGCATCTCTGTGTCTGCCTCTTTCACCTCCCATTGGCCTGCATGATGGCTCACCCACAGTGGAGCATCCCCACCAACCTCCAAAAACCTAGCATGACCACCCTGCAGCAGACACCTCTCTCCCACTGACTGCCAGACCAACGCAGCTTGGCTGTCAGGATTGGAATTTGCCAACCTCTGACTTGCAGACAGCCACACCATCTCTTGCCAGGAGGGTGGTGCTAGGGGACCACAGGGACTCTTGGCAGTTTAACTCCAATGAAACCACACAAAGCCACCATCCAGCCTCGCTAGGATTGATGTTTATCCTTCCTGGCTGGCTTCAGTGTGCCAAATCCTCCGGTTGCTCCCCCTTCCCTGGCTTCCCAACTTGCCTCTCTCAGCATCTCCCTCGAAATCTCACCTGACCCACCAGAACACCAAGTTCTGAACCTTCTAAGCCGATGAAGTTATCTGATGCAGCCTCACCGCCTCACCTCTGCAGGTATCAGTTGACTTTCAACAGGCCTTCATTTCTGTTATCTCTATTATCTCGCCCTCCAACAGCCTTGCTAAGAAGTATGGGGTATTATTTCCCTGTCTGACAGTACAAAGAAGCCAAATGAGGGCTCAAGGTCATATGTCTGAGTAGCAGAACCATCGCCAGAAGCAAGGTCTGAGCTGGCGCCTTTGTTCAGACCTTGACAGAACTCAGAGAGGGCCTCTGCTTATATGTTCTCCAACCTGAAACGGCCTAACATGCTGGAGATTCCCAGGCCCTTCCCTGAGCATTCCAAGGGTTCAGCATACCTGGGATCCAGTCTATATTTCATAAATAAATAAATATAAATCAATAAACACATATACACAAACACACCCAGTGCTGAGCATCCAGACCAGGGCCTCATGCATGCAAGGCAAGGCCTCTACCACTGAGCTACACCTCCAACCCGAGGAATGGACACTTTAGCAAGCACCTCTAATTGACAAAACAAGGGATTTTAACATATTCCTGGATATGTCACTAGTTTTATGTGGACTGTGAAAGTGAATTATTTTATTGGTGAGAATTTAGAGGTCCTTAGGAAAATTGTGCCTGAACCCCTCAGGCCCTTGGCCTGAGCAGCACAGGGGAGCCCCCTCAGGAGTGATCAATTTGCCCTAAAGCCATAAACCCACTGCCTGGCAGGTTGGTGGTATTCCGGGTGGGGTGTGCTGACTTCTGTCTTCCTTCTCCTCAATGCCATTAACTTTGGCTGTACATTCTTATGCTAAATCCCACTCTCATGCTGGGAAAGAACTCCCATGCTGGGCACTGTCAGACACCTGTAATTCCCAGAGGCTCAGGAAGCTGAGGCAAGAGGATTGCAAGTTCAAGGCCAGCCTTAGCAATTTAGTGAGGCCCTAAGCAACTCAGTGAGACCCTGTCTCTAAACAAAATACAGGGGGAAAAAATTGCTAGGGATGTGGCTCAGTGGTTAAGCAACCCTGGATTCACTCCCAGGTCTCTCCCCTGCTAAGCAAGTGCTCTACCACTGAGATATACCCCCAGACTTCTTATGCTAATTTTGAATTTTGTCCCATTTTTGCTTTTAGTTATTTTTTTTAATTAAAAAAAAAATTTCTGCAGCACTGGGAATTGAACCCCAGGATGCTCTACCACTAAGCAAAATCCCCAGTACCTCCCCCCTCCCCAGTACTCTTTTTTTCCCCCATCACAGAGTCTTGCTAAGTTATCCAGGTTGGCCTTGAACTTGTCATCTTTCTGCCTCAGCCTACCGATTTGCTGGGATTACAGGTATGCACCATTGTGCCTAGCTCCCCTGTCCTTTATCTTATTTTATTTATTTATTTATTATTTATTTATTTAT
>JAJEJO010020573.1:0-10395 GCA_020662805.1 Glaucomys volans | reverse complement strand
CTCGACAAATGGATGCTCTGTCTCTACCTTCTGAGCTCCCAGGTCTTCCCCGACTTGCCCTGGCTGGTTAGGCTTGGCTTCCTTACATGAATGCTTAGGTCCATTTGCTTCCCATCTGTGGTCCTCAGGCAGAGATGCAGTGTCCCTCCTGCCCAGGACCATGTGGCTAACCAGATGCCAGGCAGACAGGCAGGGCTTGAGCTCCTTGGGGCTAGGCTAGTCCCACCCCATGAGCTGCCTGGTAGCACCTCACAGTAATGCAGACTGAGGCAGCCTCCTGGGGCAGCTGCCAGGGGCAAGCTGGTGGCACGGCAGTCTTAGGCCACACTTAGGACACCCTCACTTTAGTTGAGACCAATGTGACTTCAGAATTTGAGCTCAAGGGAAACTTTATTTAGTCTTCTTTTAAAAGCAATCTAGTTTGAAAAGTTGAGTTTAAGAAAGAAGAACACAAGACAAATCAGACGGACAGACAGACAGGAGAAGGCAGGTGTGGCCGTGGCCCTCGTCAGATCTTTCCCATCTTGGAGATGAGGTCATCACAGATCCTGGTCAGTTCCTCGTTTTCTTTAGTCTGAGGGAAAAAATGAGTTGCTGAGCTTTTACAGGACGCTCCAAGGTCCCGTCCCCGTACCTGGGTATAGAGGCTGGGAAGGGAGAGGCAGGCTGTGGCCTCCTGGAAGGTGTTGTCAGGCAGGGTCTGGGCCTCTCCACACCCCACCTTCTGCTCCACAGTCTTTTCCAGTGAATGGATCTGCATTTGTGCCTTCCTTAGGCTCGCCTGCAAGGCCAAGGCCTCCGCTTGGGCCTTGCTCTGGACCTGGGTGATCTCCTCGTTTGCCCTGGAGGGGCAGAGGCAGAAGCTGAGCTGGAGCCCAGCCTAGGAATTAGCCTCCTTTCCTGGGTCCCCACCCAGCACTTACAGCTTGAGCTTCTCCTCTGCGTGGGCCTTCAGTGTCTGGTACCTCTGGGCCTCCTTCTTGATCCTCATTATGTAATCCTCAACGCACTTCTTCAGTGACTCTTCATTCTTAGGAATGAGCAGGTAAAAACTTTTTTTTAAGAAATATATGTTTTTCAGATATTGATGGACCTTTATTTTATTCATTTATTTGTATGTGGTGCTGAGAATTGAACTCAGTGCCTCACACATGCTAGGCAAGAGCTCTACCACTGAGCCACGACCCAGCCAGAGCAGATGAGAACTTCTAACACTGTGCCATTTTGTCTGATCTGCCAGGCTGGGTGAGGGACCCCCAGGGTCAGGTGCAAACTGGAGACCCTTACAGTCGGGATGTTAGCAACGGCACCCGCCATTTCCTTTCGTGCACATGACCAGCCTGTGTGTGGTGCAGGACAGCCCCTGGACTTTCCCCTCTGGGACCCGGGTCTGGTCTTCAAGTCCTCACACCTGCCAGGCCCCGCTGAAGAAGGCAGGGGACCACCACCCAGGGCCCCAACCCCACTGTGCAGGTGGATATGATGTACACCGAGGCCCACGCTGGCCTTTGCTCTCCATGGGGCTCCCTGGACGCAGCCAGGAGCAATGACCCTAGTATCCCATGCTCCCAGCCCCTGAAGTGGCATCTGAGGGGATCCCCGCCACTTGGAAAGGGCCCCACCAGCACTCCCCCTTCAGAGTGCCCCTAAACTCACGCCAGCAGCCACTGGCAGTCGTGCAGGTCCTTTCTCTGAGAACAAGAGCCTGCAGCTTCCTGAGGCCTTGCCCCCTGCCCTGCTGCTCCCCCAGGACCTGGGTAGAGATGTGCCAGGGCTTCTGCTGAGGTCCCTGCCACCTCTTGAACCTGTGCCTCACAGATGGGGCCATGTGTGTCTCTTGCTCCTACCCCTACTCGCATCTACTGGATGCAGTGTCCTGTTCCCAGGACGCCACACACCCTGGTGCCAGGGAGAGTTGGGCAGAGGACCCAGGCACGGACACCCTATTCACGGCGCTGTCGGCATGGCCTGAGCCACCCACCTTACGGTAACCTTCGATCACCTCCTTCTGCTTCTCAAACCGCTTGAAGAGGTCAGAGAAGGACTTTTCCATGGAGTTCAGGTCCACAGTGAGTTGGTCTTTTTCTTTCAGAACCTTCTGGATTTCGGCTTTGGCAAGCTCCTCCTTTTTCTGAGCCTCCTCTTGAGAAAAATCAAACACTAGGCTCAGGGGGCAATGCCTGCCCTGGGTGGCACAGCAGCCATAAAACAAGACAGGCAACTGGAGCAGGGTGCAGCAGGTGTGGCCCCACTGATTAACCCTTGCTGCTGTGCTCTTTGGAGCCGAACGGGCTTCTGCCACACCAGTTCCTGGCAGCTAGGTCCTTGGAGAGGGCAGGGCTTGGATGCCCCCCAGTGAGACCTGGAGGCTGATGCTGGTGTGCTCAGCTTGAGGCTCACACTAGAGGCCACAGACCGTGGATGTAAGGCTCTGCAAGGGCAGGAAGCAGCCTGCCCAGCCCCCTGGTGAGGGTAGGGCAGGGCAGAGCAGGACAGGACAGGGCCAGTCATGGCCCTGGTTGCCAGCTTAGGGGACACAGACGGAGATGCACATGGGGAAGTGTTGGGGAAGCAGCTGGCACTCACCCATTGTCTGGCACACGAGCTCTTCAAACCCGTCCATGACCTTCCTGTGGGGGAAGCACGTGATTGTCCATGGTCACCCATGGTGGGCAGAGCTGGGTGGGAGCTGAACATGGCCACAAGCCTTACCCCAACTCCAAGTTCTTCATGCGGAGTTCCTCACACCTGTTCTTCAGCTCCAGGTTCTCTTCCCGTGTTGCATTCACCTGCACAAGCCACATGCGGTTGGCAGGAGAACACACCTCACAGCTCCATGGACGCCCCCAAAGGGGCTTCCCTGCCCCCAGGGTCTTGAGACCCTGGTCAGGCTGGGGCCACATGCTCCCCATGAGTGAGGTGTGGGGTCCCTGGCTGTTCCTGTGGGCCCTCTGCTGTGGTGGACCTGTACTCACCCCAGTGAACACGCCCCACATGTTTGCCTGCCTGAGCCTCCAACTTTATTCCACCTGGCTGTGGGACAGGTAGGTACCAGGAGCCCAAGTTGGGCATGAGTCCCAGGCCCACAGGGTGGGGCTGGCAGTGAAAACCAGACTTGATGCTATAGGGCTGCTGTGGGCTCCATGGTCTGCTCTGGGGTTACTCACATTGGCTCTGAGATAGGCAGGGGGCTATGGGAGATGCCCACCCCACAGGAAGCCTGGGTAGACAATGCCCCTGGGGGTCACTAAAAGACACATTGGAGCAGATGGACGGTCTGAACCCAATCTGCCAGCCGTCCTTCCTGGGATACCTGGTCCCTTCTCTGTGCAGACTACTGAGCACATGGGCAGCTCAGAGTGGGGCCTGGAGGCACCTGGACCCGGAATGTGCACACAGGCTCTCTGAGGTGTCCCAGAAGCAGAGTTAACACAGGCTGAGGTTTCTGCATGTTCAAAGAGCAAGGAGAGAGGCTGACACTGTAGGGAATGCAGGGCAGGGGCCTCAGACACCAAGGAGGGGAAGGAAAGCCTTTTAACCTGACCAGAGCCATGACTATGGGGGTCAGGGGGAACTGGAAAGGGGTAACACCCAGTTTGCAGCAGAAAGTCCCTATGCTCAGCACTGAGACATTGGTGACACTTGCCATAGCACACCTGCAGCAAGACTGCCCCCACAGGTAAACTCACACAGTCATTCCCCCCACAACTGAACCCCTCCCGGGAGGCTGAGTGACCAAAGCCTCAGTTGACCCAGGCCAGCTGACAGTCTGCGTAGGGATAGCTGCCTGCTTAGACCTGGGTGGACACCTGGAACCCTCAGCTACCTGGACAGCAGGGCAGGCTGAGGTGCTGGGTGACTGACACCAGCCAGGGCCAGACCAGGGAGCTTTTCTGCAGCAGAGATGGCTCCGCCTCAAGCAGCAAGGGCAGGATGGCTGGGTAGGGCCACTGGACCAGCACAGGAATGAGGTCCTCAAAGCTGGCTGTGCCCAGTTCGTGGCCAATCCCCAGGAGGGCTGTGAGCTTTGGAGGCACTGCTGGCCTGGCTGCTTACCACTGCATCCAGGTCCCTCTGGCTGTACTGCAGAACATCCACAATAGGCCCAAAGGGCAGCGGCGGACCTCCAGGCTCAGAGAGGCACGGGGGCGGGCCCGGTACCTGTGAGGGCAACAGACAAGCTGATGTGAGCTGTCTTGCTGCTTCCTACCTCTAATCTATCACCTCAAGAGCAAAGTCCCTGTGGCCTGACCAGAAGCCAGGGCCACAAGGAGGCAGAGATACTCAGCGAGGGTTCTGTAGAAAAACCTTGTTTACCATGGAGTAGACAGTAGGCCCTTGTCCCACCATCAGACCCAAAGTCTTTAGACCCTCAGGAAGTGAAACACAGGCCTGCAAGCCACCCACATAGCTTTAGATCACATAAAGACTGCCCCCGAGAAATCACCGTGCTTACAGGAACATCCAGCGTGCCCAAGAAATCCAACTCCACAAGCTTGGCTTCCAGCGGATTTCCCAAGGCAGGCTCATCTGCATCTTGTGTGCTGAGAGCAAACAGGCAGCAGGGTCACCGACGCTCTCCATTGAGCAAGACACGAGGGGCAGGAATGTCTCACTTTTTTTTTGTTTTCTTGCAGTGTGAGGGATGGAGCCCAGGGCCTTGAACCTGCTAGTCCAGGGCTCTGCTGAGCCACGCCTCCAGCCCTGACGAGACAGACTCTTATGAAGTTGCCCAGGCTGGCCTTGAACCCACCAACCTCCTGCCTCAGCCTCCCAAGCAGCTGGGCCTAAAGGCATGCCACTGCACCTTGCCATGTCCAGTCTTAACCACACTCTGCTTTTGGTGTTCAGGTTGGTAGCAGAGGATGCAGAACTGCATCTGGCAGGCTGGACATCTGACTGGAGCCCCGTACCCCTCTTGCCTGCCCATCACACGCAGCTGCTCTCCTTCCTGGTGTACAAGGCCCAAGGCTGCATTGTCCACAGCAGATGTGTCCAGTTTGGAGGGCCTTATCTGTGGGACCTCACGGTAGAGGTGAATTCATACAGCTAGAGGCAATAGCCCTTCCTCTTTCCAGGCTTCCAGTTTCCACGTAAGGCGGAGTAAGCCATTCTCCTTGAAATTATATACATGTGGCCATTTTCTTCCAGAACAGGGACCAGCCTGGGTTTTCCACAAATGCCAGATGGTAAATGCTTTCTCAGACTTGGAGGCCACACAGCCTAGCACAGTTATAGGGTTCTGCCCTTTCAGCACGAATCACTACACAACCATTTGTGAGGAAAATAGGTGTGACCTTGGGCTGAGAAGCTTTACTTATAAAATATATGCTGCTGAGCACAGTGGTCATGTCTGTAATCCCGACAACTCAGGAGGCTGAGGCAGGAGGGTCACAAGTTCAAGGCCAGACTGGGCAACTTAGTGAAGACCCTGTTTCAAAAAATAAAAAGGGCTGGGGATGTGGTCCAGTGGTAGAGCAACTCTGGGTTTGATTCCCAATGCAGATGAATGAATAAATAAAATAGTAAAATATAGGTAGTGGGCAGAACTGGGCCCACAGGTCACGGTTGCTGTCCTCTGTTCTATAGGATCTACTTTTATTTTTTTGGTACTGGGGATTGAATTCAGGGGCACTCAACCACTGAGCCACACCCCCAGTCCTATTCTGTATTTTATTTAGAGATGGGGTCTGAGTTGCTTAGTGCCTCACTAAGTTGCTGAGGCTGACTTTGAACTAGTGATCCCACTGCCTTAGCCTCCTGAGCCGCTGAGATTACAGGCATGGGCCACCATGCCTGGCTAGGAATACTTCCCTTAATTTTAACATTTAGGGCCTTTGGAAAACCTATGGCGAGGAAGGGCTCTTCCTGCAGGGTCAGTGACCCTGCCACATGAGGCTGGCCTCAGGTTCATGGCCCACTTACCTGTGACCATAACTTATTTCCAGTTTAGATCAGCTTCCTTAGTCTAGAAGTCTCTGACCAATTAGCGTACCCGGTGACAGCCATTCGCCTCCCTGGCCCATAAAAACTCCACAGATGAGGGGGACATACCTTGTTGTCACTGGGACTATGGGCAGTGGTCGCAGAGGGCTGTCTTTCAGCAGAGGGTCAAATTTCAGGTACAAGGACTGTTTCCTCCAGGCTGACTCCTTAAACTGGAGGGACAGGGTAAGGCAGCAGGGTCCCTGGCTGTCCAGAGATGCAGCCCCGGGAGCTGGGCATCTACTCACAAAGGGGGCCAGGGACAGGACATGCCTACTGCCGGTGCCCCACACCACTGCCTGAGCCACCTTCCCAGCACTGTGGAGTGTCCAGCTGGTCTCAGTGCCGGTGCCAGGGCCGGCAGGAGGCTACTGAGACAAGACGCTGTAGGAATGGGGCCCCACAGAGACTCAGACACAACCAGTCAAAATGCTGGTGCTGTGGGATGTCCCAAGGGTTGAGCACCCCATTGCTCAGGGGTAACCGTAGCAGGGGTAGGTCCTGGGATACAGACCTCTGTGAGGCTGTCAGAGCCTGGCACCTACCGAGGAACTCCCAAACTGCTCCAGATAATCCACATCAGCACTGGTGCCTAGAACTGAGAGAGTCATGGTGGCTGTCATCTCCCCCTATACATGGGGCTCTGACAGCTGCACAACAGTGCTTCCCAAAGTGCTTGTCAGGGAGGGACCACAGTTCTTTGGTGAAATAAATACAGGGAATATTCCCAGTCACAGGCCAGAGATTTCTCCACTGTCATGGAAGGAACCCCCACTGGGAACCTATGTGCATGCATGGTAAGCAACCCTTCTCCACTTCACATTCAGTACTGATGTAATTTTTCTTTTAGAATTTCCTATCTAACTAACACTGATTGAATCCAAGGATGTGGAACCCATGGATAGAGGGCCAACTGTGTCTTCAAGTCATATATCTAACAAGAGACTGACCTCTCAGCAACAAAAAGATACCATATTTCACCATGCAGTCTTCTCAGATTTTATGTCAAAAGAGGGGCACTACCATTTTGTGGAGCTTAAAAGAATCATGCCAGTATAACTTAGAAATCATTTATTACTAGGAATCAGCCTCTGGGACAGGAGTCCCCTTTGCTAGCAAAGCAATAAACCTCCTTCCTTTTTCTCCACACACACACACACACACACACACACACACTCTAACAAAAAAGCCCAACAAAAACCTAAAAAACATTTATTACTAGTAGCCAGGCACGGTGATGCACACCTGTAATCCCAGTGCCTTACGAGGGGAGGCAGGAGGATCACAACTTTGAGCTTAACCTCTGTAACTTAGCAAGACCCTGTCTTGAAAAAGAAAGAACTGGGGATGTAGCTTAGTGGTGCAGCACCCGGGGTTCAATCTCCAGTCCAGGGGGGGAAAAAAAAAAAAAAGGTCATTCATTACCAACTGTTTTTGGTGCAAGGTTAAGATGCATGGAATGCTTGTGAATGTATTAAAATTGTAAAATTGAATAGTCCAAATCAATGCCCATCATTTCTTCCTGACAGTTTAGTAAATAAACATTTTTCTGGTCTGGGAAAAAAACATTAGTACATTAGTTGTTACGGATTTGTGCACTGTACTTGAGAAAATTTACCACAGTGTTGCCAAGCATGGACTTGGTTGCTACAACTCCACAGTTAACCCGGCAGGATGCGTCTGCCATTTGTGCAGCAGCTTCTAAACAAACCATGCAGCTTTACAGGACCCACAGGTGCCGAGAATTCCAGGCCTGGCTTGCATCGTGCATCCGCGTGCCACTGTGATTACACGCTGCTTGGTCCACCTGTGTGGGGTGAGCACCAGCACTGAACCGCATCTCAACCTGTTCATCTTTTAACTGGCCTGACGGACAGAATCATACCATTGTGACTATTTTTCAACGAAAGACTATAAACTAATGTTCAGATGGAAAAAAATAGGATGTGAAGATTATGTGGTGGCAACAATCATGCAGGAAGAGATGGCAACCCAATTTAAAAAATGGGCAAAGGATGCAAAAAGACATTTTGTCTAAAGATACACAAACGGCAACAAGCACATGGGAAGATGCTCAAAAAGATATTCGCTAGCTGTCAAGGAAACACTAGCCAAAACCACCATGAAAACCTGTTTCACCCCTGCCAGGATGGACAGAATCAGTAAGAGAGATGGCAAGCACTGGCGGGGCTGTGGAGCACTGGGACCCTCCTTAGTCACAGGCACAAGTGTGAAATGGTGCAGCCATGCTGGAAAACAGTCTGGCAGCTGCTCAAAAAGCCAAGTACAGTTACCATGATCCAGCAATTCCACCTCCAGGTGCGCACCCAGGAGAAGCGACACGTACTCACGTGTACGAACATGCACAGAGGCATTGCTCTTCTTTCTCCTCTTAGTGCTGGGGATTGAACCCAGCGCACTCCACCACTGAGCTATACCTCCAGACCTTCTTACTTTTTGAGATAGGGTCTCATTAAATGACTCAGGCTGGCCTCGAACTTGTTACCGTCCTGCTTCTGCACCTTGAGTAGTTGGATTTACAGGGGTGAGCCACACTGCGCCCCGCGAGGAGTGTTAGTTTGAGAAGAGCTAAATAGCAGAAATCAACCAAGTGCTCATCAGTGAATGAACAAATGTGAAGAACTGATACCTGCCACACACAGATGAGCCCCAAAGACCTTATACTTGGTGAAGACACAAGATACAAAGGCCTTGGCACATATGACCGACTCCAAGGTTCCAGTCTTCCTGACAAGGCCACAGTAGCCAAAAGGGAGATCTCACCAGCTGCTTTCCATCCTTAAAGCTGACTCGGTTACAAGTTCCTACTGGCTGCACTTGAATGTTTCTGATTGTCAGCGGGTGCCCAGTTTCTTATCCCTCATTTGTATCTCAACTGTGTGTTTCCTTGTTCACGTTTTTGGCCTATTTTAAGAATTCACAATTTACATGTCTAGAGTCCTCAACAGTAAAAGTATTGCCTTGTTCTACTGAAAATGCCTATCTTTTGATGGACCAGAAGTTTCTGCGATTATCAAAGTCAGGAAACAGAGTATGTGTAAGTGATGTAGCTAAACCAAGCAACAAAACACAAATGTCCATAGGACATTTTTCAGGCAAACTGAGAGCAATATCCAGGGTTGCCTACCCTCAGCTGGGTCCATGAAGCGCTCGTCCTCCAGCTCCAAGGTAGGCTCCAGTCCCTGATGAGGAGGGGTGGGCATCAGATGAACAGAGGGGGCTGCCAGCTCACTCTCCAGACAGCTCTTGGGAGCCAAGCTTCCTTCCTACAAGGAAGGGCAGTGTCATCTCATGCAGCTCAGGACCCTGTGTGGGACTCTGCCTCACCCGGTCTCAAAACACACCAGAGGGAAAGGAGGCTTTGGGACAGGGGGCAGGCAGCAGTGTCTCCAGTCTGATGCCGGATTTCCACTGGTCTCTTCTGCCCTCTTACTTCTCTACAGGATATGTAAATGGTGGCACAGCATAGGGACGCACCTGCACACACACACATATACATTTGTACCTTGCCCTCCGCTCTGGAGGTCTCAGCTGCCGTCTGCACCACAGGTGTGTCACTCGCTGGGGCTGAACATGGCTGCCTGGAGAGAAAGTCAGCAGAGGCCAGGGTACTCCACGTCCCCTGCCCCAGCACTGAGCTGCCACCTGCCTGTCTCCTGCACTGTTGTGCTGGTTCACCTGAGAAGGTATTCACGCTAGAGGTGCAAAATGACTTGAGGAAGTTACCCTAGAGGAAACAGGCTGGCTGGGTGTTGGAATAACGGCACTCAATTCAAGTCACGGCTGCCCGCTGGAAGGACATGCCCAGGGACAGTGCTGTGCCATGGTGCCAGTGCATAGTGGCCTGTCATCTTATTCCTCTTTAACCTGGATATATGCTGTGGCACACCAGCTAAGGCAGTTCCCAAGCCCTTCTGGGGATCCAGCAGCTGTGTTCCCTCAGCTTGGGTCCACCTCAGCCCTGAGACTCTTTCTTCTTCTTCTTTTTTTTTTGGTACTGGGGATTGATCTCAGGGACACACCCGGCCACTGAGCCACATCCCCAGCCCTGTTTTGTATTTTATTTAGAGACAGGGTCTCACTGAGTTGCTAAGTGCCTTGCTGTTGCTGAGGCTGGCTTTGAACTCGCGATCCTCCTGCCTCAGCCTCCCAAGTGCTGGGATTACAGGCGTGCGCCACCGTGCCCGGCTTGAGACCCTTTCTTCTAAAGTGCTGCGAAGGGACAAGTGGCACCTCTGGACTCAGGCCCTCAACACATACAGGTTAGCTGCCTGACATGCCCCCCATACTCACTGGCTTGGAGGTGAGTCCTCCTGGGTTGCGGGCCCAGCACCTGGCCGCTCAGCTACAGGCGGTGTTGACCTGATGACTGGGCTTTCTGGGGGCCAG
>JAJEJO010020556.1:0-18125 GCA_020662805.1 Glaucomys volans | reverse complement strand
GGGGGGGGGGGGGGAGCCACATTTAATGTATTTATTTTTCCATATTTTTATTAGTGCGTTATAGTTACATATTAGTGGAATTTGTTGTTACATATTTATACGTTCCCATGGCATAATAATATAATTTGGTCAATATTGTTCCCCAGTATTTCCCCTTTCCCTTCCCTCCTTCCTCCCACTGGTCCCTTTCCTCTACTCTTCTATCTCCCTTAAATTTTCATGAGAGCCCCTCACCCACCTTTCTTGTCCTGTTTTCCCTCCAGCTTCTACACGAGAGAAAACATGACCCTTGACCTTCTGATGTGGCTTATTTCACTTAACGTAGTGCTCTCCAGTTCCATCCATTTTCCTGCAAATGACACAATTTCATCCTTCTTTGTGGCTGAATAAAACTTTATTGTGTATACACGCCATGTTTTCTTCATCCATTCTTCCACTGATGGACACCTAGGCTGGTTCCACAGTTTGGCTACTGTGAATTGTGCTACTGTAAACATGGGTATGCATGGGTCACCGTAGTATGCTGATTCTTCAGGATGAACTCTGAGGTGTGGTATAGCTGGGTCATACGATGGTTCCATGTCGAGTCTTTTGAGGATCCTCCGCCCTGCTGAAAGCCACATTTTAAAGAATGGTGGGAGTAGGCATTCACCAGGAAGTGGGTTGGCATTTGTGGGTGGGAGGGACAAAGTGATAGAGGCTACCTGGGGTTGACTGAGGGGCCAGGTGGCAGGTGGTGCTGTCTCGCCCCAGCTCTGGAGACAGTTGGGCTTGGAAAATGAGAAGAGAGGGAGCATCCGCAGCCAGTGGAGAAAGGCCTGAAGAGCACTCTTCCTCTGAAATACAGCCCTCTCTCCCCCTCCCGCAAGTGAGTTAGAATCAACCTCAAGCAGTAGGCAGTGACTGAAGACCCTGGACCACTGTGGGAGGCTCTGGCTGCTGGGACCAGGACAGGAGCAGAAGAGTAAAGGCAAGCTGTGGAGTGAGTGAGGTCCTCTCTGATCTCTTCCTCCTCTGAGGCCCAGTCCTCATCCGCAGCATGAGGAACAACAGTGGCTTTGAGGGAACTTTTGTGCAGGGCACCACGGGGCACATGTCAAGTGTCTGAGAGTGCCAGGCATGCGGCAGATGTTTGGCTAACAGCCTTCCTTTCCCCATCCTTCTTCCTAACAAGTTTTCATGTTCTCATTGCCTCACTGTCTGTTTGTCTAGCCATCCGGAGCTGGCTGACCCGTGGGGAAATGTGCACAGGTGGATCAAGAGTGCACCTGGGCGGGGACCTGATCTGCCTGGGTGTGCTCATCATATACCAGATGGGCGAGAGGCAAGTGTGGATGTGGTTCTCAAGGTGAGGAGGACTGGACCTTCTGGAATTCTGAAGTTAAGGAGCAACAGAGGCTGCCGGGGAGTCTGAGGAGTCATCTGGCTGCTTCTACTTCCTTGTGCATCTGTGGTCCAGGCAGTCTCCAGCGAGGACCTTAGGGGGTGGGGAGGAGCACGTGCTAGCTGAGGACAGGGAGAGGGACCCCATAGGGTCTTTCCTGTTTTTCAATGTTGGCTTCCTGGGAGACTGCAAATAATACTTGACTTTGGAGAGAGCTCAGCACAGAATCTAGACACTCAAATCTTATTTTCTCTCACAGTCTGGTGCTTTGCAGCTGTCGCCCACTGTGACTTTCATCTGGTTACCTGGAGGTCAGCAGCAGATTTGTGGCAGCTGTTTACTGTGTGGATTTTAGGAAGCACAGACCATAGGGCTCCACACAGCTGGAAGGGAGGCCAGGAGCAGGCGTGCAGTGCAGATGAGCAACGGTGGCGAGGACTTACTCGATTACAGGGCAGACTGGACTTCACTCTGGGAGATGAAGCTGTCAGCTACAGTATAGTGGCCAAAAGGTGGGTCCAGCTAATTCAATAATTTAAAATAGAAACAAATCAGGTTTTTTTCCCTCTAATATGTTTCCCAAGTAGATTTGTTTCTGTTGAAAGACAAAAGCTCATTCCAAGGCTAATTACTTGGGCTGCTGACTTTCTGGAAGAGGGATTCCCAGGAACATCTGGTTAGACCCCCCTGGCTGCTCAGGGCCCTGGTTGGTTCAGCAGAGATTATGGAGAAAAATGGTAGTGAAGGAAGAAAAGCTCTCATTAGCACTTAGGAAAAAGTACTTTTTTTAGACCCCCAGAAACTCTGTTAGTGGCAATTACTAAAATAAGCAAAAAAGTCAAGATTTGAATATGTTTGGGAATAAGCAAATACACAGAGCTGGTTTTGGGAGCTGCCAGCAAGAGGCTACAAGGTAAGGGCACCCAGCTGCAGAGGGAGGATGCCAATCATTCAGTAGCCCACCTGGGCCCTGGGTGAGAGCTCAGGAATCAACCTTTCCCGGAGGAGGGGTAAATCACCTTGTCCTGGTAGTGTGGATGAAAGGTCGTGGGTGCTTCCCTGAAAACGTCCCCCTGGGCTGAGACTTCAGGTTCTGAGCAACTGTATGATGTAAGTGTTCCATACAACATATGACACATTGAGCTGTCATTACTCATTCATTACAGGTGAAACCTGTTCCTGAGAACAGAAGTAGGTTGTAGAAAGTGGGGAGAAAACATTTGGGCACTGAGAGGTGAAGAAACACAGGACAGAAAAATGACCAAAATGCTGAAGGTTAAGTTCATCTACATATTTTTGGTACTGGGGATTGAACCCAGGGGTGCTTAAACACTGATCCACATTCCCAACCCTTTTTATATTTCATCTAGAGTTAAGGCCTTGCTAAGTTGCTTAGGGCCTTGCTAAGTTGCTGAGGCTGGCTTTGAACTCCTGATCCTCCTGCTTCAGTCCCCCAAACTGCTGGGATTACAGGTGAGCGCCATTGTGCCCAGCAAGTCCATTTACTTTTGCCGCTAAGAGTCTTTCCAAAACTTCTAGCAGGTAGGAATGGCTCCCTGCCCCCACCCATCAGTAGACTGGCAACCTCCTTTCCTTTCTAATTGAGGCAGTCACCAAATCTCAGATGCCCACAGGGATGCTGGGGCTTGTCTGGGCTCTTTCTAATAATATCGTCTGTTCATATATTCTGCCAGCTCATGGAAGCAAGTCTTTAATGCCTGGTGATGTTCGAGGAAATTGGCCACATCGTCCCCCATTTCCTGTATGGCTTTTGAGCACCCACCTCCCTAGTGTCAAAGCCCCTCTGGGGACCTGGATTGCAAACTTGCCTCTGGCTCCCCTGGCGTCTGGTAGCAGGACTCTCCGGGTTTTCTCTCCAGCTCTCTGGCTCCCCTCCTCTTGAAAACTCCCCACCCTTGAAAACTCCCCACATCATCCTCTTATCTGAGAAATGAGTGCCCTCTCTAGATTCTGACTCTCTGGACCCTCTGGAATGGTCTCCTAACCTCCATTCCCACATCTGCCTCTTACTGCCCATTTTCCAACTAGAGTGATCTTTTAAACACTATGTTACTCAGCTTTCCATCACTGTGACAAAATACCTGAGATAAACAATGTAAAAAGAGAAAAAATTATTTTGGCTCATAGTTTCCAAGGTTTCAATCCATGATCACTTTGCCCTGGTTCTCTGAACCTTTAGCAGCACAGTATATCATGGCAGGAGCACATGGGGGACTCCTCTGTTCACCTCATGGCAAAGAGAGACAGGAAGGGGCCAAGGGCCCAAAATCCCCTTCAAAGGCACGCCTGCAATGACCTAACTTCCTTCCACTAGGCTCCACTTCCTAAAGGTTCCATCTTCTCCCAAGAGCACCACAGACTGGTGAACAAGATTTCAACACATGGGCCTTGGGAGAACATTCAAGATTCAAATTATAGCAAAAACCTAAATCAAAGCACATCAGCCTCCTGGCTTGAACCTTTGGTAGCTTCCAGCGCACAGCAATAACCTACTCAGCACCACCTAGAAACCTCTGCATGATCTGCCTCCCTCCCTCTCCAGCCTTATGTGGCTCACCTTCCCTGCTCACAGCTCTAGTTCTACTGGCTGTTCCCGGTACCATGTTTTTTTGTTTGTTTGTTTGTTTTCTTTTCTCCCTACAGATCTTGCACAGGCTTTTTACTCTGACTGAAATATTCCTCTGTCCTTCCTCTCAGCCCCAACTTTGGCCAAGATTGATCAGTTCCTCCTCATTCTTCAAGTCCTAGCTTAAATGTCACCTTTTAGGAGAGATCATTTTTGATTCCTGAGTCTGAAATAATTTATAAGGACACATTGCTTATTGTTTACTAGTTTATCTGTTCTTTGGTCTGGGTTGTTCATCACTATATCCCAGCACCATACTTGGCACATCATGGACCCTTATATCAGTCAGAATGGGCTAAGTTATGCTGCAGTAATAAACAACTTCCAAATCTTAATGCTATGATTTTGGTGTGATTTGTGTGTCCCTAAGGGTCCATCATGATTAAAGCCTTGGTACTCAGGATGGTGCTATTGAGAAGTGATTGAACCTCTGGGAAATAGGGCCTAGTAGGAGATCATTAGGTCATTGGGGATGTTGTCCTTAGAAGTGACTGTGGGGCAGCAGTTTTCCTCTGCATGTTGGAGATGTAACTACTCACTCCTATATGTACTCCTGCCATGATGTGTCCCATCAATTGCCTTCATCAGAGGCCAAATCAATGTTTCCCAACCTGACCTTGGACTTTGAATCTCCCAAACTGTAAGTTTAATAAACCTTTCCTCTTCACAAGTTAGCTGCCTCAGTTATTGTGTTATAATAACACAGAACTGACAAATATACTTAGTGTCTTCAACCCATAAAGGTTTATTTCTCAGTTATCCTAAATGTGCATCACGGGTTGGTAGGGGGGTTGTGCTCATCGCAGGAGCCCAGGCTAATGGAGAAGCTACCTTCCCACACATTCCCAGTACCAAGAGCTCTGCAGGATTCACTTTGGCAATTAAATTCTCCAGCCCAGAAAAATGTATATGTCATTTCTGCTCACAAGTCTTTGGTTAGAGCTAGTCACATGGCTCCAACCAACCAGAGGCATCTAAGAAGTTCAATCCTATCCAGTTCTTAGGGAAAAAAGTAGAAATATTTGCCAAATGGCACTAAGGATTCACACATACATAATAAATAGTTTTGAAGGAGGGAGTGCTTAGAATGTTTTCATAGCACTGCGGGTTAGAGAGACCTTACAGAGTCTTGCTGCTCAAGCCCCTGACTTTATCAGGAGCCAGACTTCTGGTAGGAGAAGCTCAGCAGCAAAGAGATCCTGTGAGACCTGGCAGAAGGCAGAGGCAGCTGAGGCCACTGGCCTCTCAGTGCCCTTCCCTCGGAGGGACACTTATGCGGCCCAGTATCCTGTTTGAAACAGCAAAAGGGTCCACACAAAAGGGTCCTACCACTTCTCTTTGACTTTGCCACACTCAGTTTTGGGCCTGGCATATCCAGGAGCTCTGAATTCTGACGAGATGATCCTGCTGGAGTCCCAATAGGATCCTTTGGAGTTCTAGAGGTGGAGGAGTTGAGCAGAGAGTGAGTTAACCTTTCTCAGACAGCCCAGCACATCCTGCTACTAATACAAAGGAAAGGTGATATGCACCCAGGAAAGATTGTTTAACAGGGTCTTGAGTGTACATCATAATCTCTGGCAGCAATCACAGTGTGAGCTCACATTTGTGGAGCTCCCACCAAATTAGCACTTAGCACTGTACTTTGAGCTCTAGGTGTAATTTCACTTAAATCTTTATGCCTAGAGTGTGTACTTAGCTGCTCCTATTGGACAGCTGGGAAACTGAGGCCCACAGAGTAACTTCCTAAGTAACTGCTAGTTGTAAGTAGAGCCTTCCTTTGAGACTAAGCTTACTGACTCCAAACTATTATAAATCCATAGGAAAGAGTTTGGGTGTGATTCCAGGTCATAAATACTGAAGAGCATCCTCTTTGAGAAGTCTCCTACCGGTTCTTCCTTAGAGTACCCAGCAAAGTTTATTATATCATTAGCACTAAGTCCTTACTGTGCACTATTAAGGTAAAAACTGAATTCTCAAGATAGGAGACTAACAATAGGGTAGTCTTCTGGTTACATTTTTTCTTTTTTAATTAAGCCTCTGCACCTTTTGCTATAGATATTGAAGGGGTATCTAGATCTACTAATACATAGCAGTCTAATGAAAGCACAAAGCTGCTAATACACATGTATCTAAGTTAAAGTGATTAACAACAGAAGAATTATTCTGTGGTAGCTGCTGCGGGGAGCACATTCAACAAGGTTAAAGGTAGAGGCCTACGTTTAAATTTCAGTAGTGTGACCTGCCATGTTTGTGTAGAGGTCAGTGGGGCCACAAAATGTGAGGAGGTGCAGGTGGTTGGTAAACTCTAGAAAGGGAAGGCTGTTAGGAAAACCAACCTGGGGAGAAGCCCTATTTGATAGAAAACCACAAGTTTTGGGGCTTTGAAGGATGATGTCGGGGGTGATTTGCAGGAGTAAACCTCTGGCCTTGAGCTTGCCCACTGCACTTCCTGCTTCCATCTCTAAAGGGGTTAGGGTTCTGGCCCTTGGTTGTGACCTGGGTTAAGTTACAGAGAGGCACGGGTTAAAAAAACTCCACTACTGCTAACGGGATGTCATTAGCTAAACTAGTGTGTCTGTGGGGGGCGCATGGAGGAGCCACCCCATGACCCCCTGGCTGGTGTCCCCAGGATTACCTGGACCTTTCTGGGCACACTTGACCTCCTCTTCATTTTCCGAGGTTTCTGTGTATCAGGTCTATCCTTCCCTTTTGCTTTTCCTTACTTTGGCTTCGCCCTGGCCTACATCTCACAACCCAAGCGCAGCTCCACCCGCCCACGCCCAGCGTCCCCAGACCAGTTCCCTGCTCTTCCACTGCAGTAGCGGTCACGTGCAGCCAGTCCGGCCAGGGCAAGAAAGAAATGGAGGTGGGCGGGGCAGGCCTGCCGGACCCGCCCCTCCGCTGGAGTCGGCTTCTGATTGGAGAAGTCTCCTTCCCGGCCTCCCGCGGCTTGGCAGATTCTCTTCGGATTGGTCGATAGGCGCTAAAAGGGCGTGGCCTCAAGGAGAAGGGCGGGAGCGGAAGGGAGGGCGCGCTCTTGAGAGGAGAGGTTGCCTAGGCGACGCCGGGGGCGCGCTCGGGGGCGGGGAAGCGAGCTGGAGCTGCTCAATGACAAATCGGCTGGGGACGACTGGGGTCCGGCCCCGGGAGGGGGCGGGGCGCATTTAAGAGCTGCGGGCCGGGAGCGGAGGGCCAAGGCGGCGCGGGAAGGGTCCCAGGTAAGTGCGCCGCTCCGTGGCAGGGCCCACTCCGAGCCGGGTGGGGCGCGGGCTAGGGAAGTAGGTGCGCCGCCCTGTGCCCTGCAGCCGCCTGTCCCCGCGCTCTCCGCTTGGGGCTGTGGTTGGGCAGCGGCCGGACGCATCGCTCCCTGGGCCAGCGGAGGGCGATGCCTGGGCAGCTGTCCCGCTCCGCTCGGGAGGTCCACCTTGGGGAGAGCCTCGGGCCTCTCACATCGGCTGGGGCTGAGGAAATGGGGGCGGTGCCCCAGCCTCTCCCTTGTCGCGGTTCCTTCCCTTTTCCCACAAATGGCCACTGCTTCCACTTCCTGCCCTTTCGGGTCTCCAGCCTGGGCATGGTTCACTCCCTCAGTTCCTTAGTTGCCGCTGCGGACAGGAAAAGAGCGTTAAAGTGTTGCAAAAACTTATTACCGTAGGAACGCGTCCTGGGGGGACCCGGGCCCGGCTTCTGAAAGTTTTTTGGTTTGCTGTTTGTTTGGGGTCTTGTTTTGTAAATGAGCACAGTCCCTTCATCCCCGTTCCTTTCTGATGGCATAGAAGCACCGTGACTTTAACTGCTCTGCCCGGGCGTCTCTGTTCTTTCCTTCTTGTTAGTAGAGTGTCAGTGGTTGGTTCAGAACTGCTGGTGGCAGAGATCGCCTGCCTGCTTGTTTGAACAGTGTCCTTCCTCTCTGCTCATTTTCAGGTGAATTGTAGAAATGTTGGAACTTTGATGTTGTTATGAAGTGAGTCTTCTGGGGAGAGGTTCTCCTGTCAGGTGGACTGATTTAGAATTGTCCAAGGAAGAGCCTTGGCTGATTGTTCATTTGAGTTATCTGTGACTTGACTTCAACTCTTGTAGAACAGAGAACTTTCTGCCCTGTCCTAGTTTCCTAACCCAGTTTCTTCTTGTTGAGTTTTGAAAATGGAGAGTGGACGCTGATTAGCAGAGGGTATAGCATATCTTTTAGATGTGCAAATGACTGATGGTCTAAGCGGATCAACAAGATTCTTGGATGTCAGATCTTGGAATGAGGTCGTGTTCCTTAAACCTGGAGCAATAGAAACACAGTTCTAAGAAACGGGGTGATCATGAAAGGTGGTGATAAATATTGGCAAGAACAGAAGAGTTGAATTGTAGAGCTCGGTTGAATGCTAGTTCTGGAACTTTATTAGTGGTCCCATCTGAAGCGTCATCCTCTTCCCCTCCCGACCTCCAGATTCAACTGTTAAAAAAGGTTATAGTTATCTTCATTATTAGGATTAAATTAAATAGGATCTGTTTAAAGTGTTTTCTGTAGTAGTGGGAGTGGTGGTGTGGTTTGGTGTTTTCCAAACACAGGTGTATTGAAGTCTTATTTGCCATCCTGTGGTGCTGTCCTGAGGTGGTAGAACCTTTAAGAGGTGGGGCCTAGTAGGAAGATTAGGTCTGTGGAGGTTGTGCCCTGAAGGGGTTATTTGGGACCCTGGCCTCTTCCTCTTTTTGCTTCCCAGTCACCATTAGATGGGTAACTTGTTCCACCACACACTCCAGTCATGGTCAAAACAGGCCCTAAAGCAACAGACCAATCAACCATGTATTGAAACCTCCCAAAGGGTGAGCCAGACTAAATCTTTCCTTTTTTTAACATGAGTATCTCAGGAATTTGTTACGGTAACAGAAAGCTAACATGGGAAGAAGCATCAGCTCCTCTACTTTATTCTGACCACATCTTCTGAGTCTTTCCTTCCTTTTTTTTGGGAGGAAGAAAGTGTGCTGGGAATTGAATGCAGGGCCTCATGTATGCTAAGCATGCTGTATACCACTGAGCTACACCCCCAACCCCTTTTCTTCTTTTCAAAGCATTATTTCTCATTGGAAATAGCAGATACTTTTATTTGAGATCCTAGCAAGACTCTCCTATGTCTGAGGAGTAGACATTTTCCCAGAATTTGGTGTGGAAAAAGTATAGATATAAATTACTGGATATCTTTTGGGAAAATGGAAGGTAGAAACATAAAGAGAGGAAAACAAGAATTAAAACTTTAAGTGGAATTTGAAGAGGTTTTGGTGGAAAGTGGAAATAGCAGAAAAGGTCTAAATTCTTGCCCTGAAATTCAAGTTTCTTGTCTGTAGAAGACTTGAGACTTCATGAAAAATGTTAAACCTGAGAGTTGAGATAATCCTTTGTACCATACCACTCAATCCCACTAGGCATATCCGCATGCAATTACTAAATTCTTACTCATCTAATTTATGGAAGTCAGAAACATTGGCGACCTTTTCTGAAAGCTAAATTTGGAGACAACATAACAACCTAGAACTGCAGGGTTGGAAGAGATCTTGGTGAACTTGGAAGAGAACTTGGAGTATTTGAAGGTTTTCAGTGTAACTGGTCCCAAGATAAAATACAGGACTCCCACTCTTCATTGGCTCCATCTACTGCTAAATAGCCCCTGCTGTAGGACATGCAGGACACTTGTGTGTTTTGTGTGTATGTGGAGGGGGTGGTGGTAAATGATGTATATTGTTGAGAATTCTGAATGTTAAGGAGCCCAGGGTACAGGGAGAATGGGACTCTTCCTTACTTAGCTGATGGCGTGTGTAATAAGGAGAGAAATGAATATTGAGCATCAGTTACCTATTTGGCAGAGACCCACTGATGTAACCAATGCTGTTTAGATATGTGGCCTTGAAGATTTGACAGTGAGCTATTTTCTTTAGTGCCATAGTTCTTCTGAAACTGAGGAATATAAACTGTGGCGTGTATATGCACATATTCTTAGATGATCCAAAAAAGTAATGGGGCCAGCAGGCAAGAAGGTGTATAAGCTTTTGGAGGGCAAGAGGAAAGAGAAAGATATAGAGAATGTGGAAGCTGAGTGTCAAAGTGGAAAGTGTATGTAGTTATTATGACAACTAGAAAATGCCAGCCAACTCTCAAATTACGTTATAGCACTTAAAAAGTTGCTTACAGTTTTCCTGAGTGTCCTCTTGAGGGTCCCTCCACCCACTGCAGTGCTGGGATTGAACACAGGGACTTGGCATGCTAGGCAAATGCTCTGCCACTGAGTTGGACCACTGCCTGAGAGTGTTCTTCTTCACCTCCCCGCCATTAAAATATAGATGTAGAGCCAGATGTGGTGGTGCACACCTATAATCCCAATGATGGGGGTGGGGGAGGCTGAGGCAGGAGGATTCCAAGTTCAAGGCCAGCCTGGGCAATTTAGGGAGATCCTGTCTCAAATAAAAATAAAAAGGGCTGGGGATGTAGCTCAGTGGTAGAGCTACTCAATCCTCAGTACTGAAAAAAAAAATGCAGAAAAAGGTGTTATTAATTGGTAATCTACTATATTGTTGCCATTGCTTTTTGTCATTGCTTCATGGGTAATTTATAGCACATTTTAGACCTACTAGATTGGTAATTGACATAGCAAGTTAGGCCTGATCTAGATTGAAATATTCCAAGCTACATAATTTTACTTAATTTATGACATGAGTTGAAGGAAATGCAGAAGTTGGGACTGGTTACCTCTAAAGTTTATTTGCCTTTTGAGTGAGTTTTCTATTGGTATGTAACAAATTTTCCCTAAATTTAGCAGTACTACAAACGTTAGTAATTATTTCACACAATATTTATTTAGTATTATCTCACTCAGTTTCTGAAGTTCAGGAATCTGTTCAGTTGGCCAAGTGCTTTTGGCTCAGGTCTCACCTCTGAGGTTATGGTCACCTGAAGGCTTGATGGCTGGAGGAGCTCGTCCAAGATGGCACGCTCACATGTCTGTTGGCTGGAAATCTTGGTTTCACACCACGTGTGCCTCTCTATATAGGCTACTTCACAAGATGGCAACTAACTTTTTCTGACCTGAGGAAGAATGTATATGATAGTGCTCAAGATGGAAGCTACAGTATCTTGGTATCTAATCTTGGAAATGACAGAACATCACCTCTTATCAGTAGATAGAACAAACCTGATACAGTATGGGAAGGGACTTTGACATTCTTGGTGGCTAGTTACTACATTGTTAGTTTTGGCAGCAGTGGGGATTGAACCCAGGGATGCTTTACTGCCCAGCTACATCCCCCAGCCCTATTTTATTTTTTATTTTGTTACTGGGTCTCCCTACATTGCTGAGACTGGCCTTGAACTTGCAATTCTCCTGCCTCAGCCTTCTGAGTAGCTGGAACTACAGGCATGGGCCACAGTACCCAGCTCACTTTTTTTTTTTTTTTTTTTAACATTTAGACCATACATTATTGAAAAAAAAAATCTTTCAGATGATTACTAAAGTTTGTAGTTCTGCAGGAGATTAAAACAGCTGGAGTTTTTGCTGTTCTAAAAGCTTTTAGTAGTATACTTGAAACTTTGTGTTCTTTCTTCTGATTCTTCATTGTCAGATGCTAGAATTAATTAGCCAAATATGCAGTTGCTTTGGAAATTAGAAATTTAAATCTTGCTTGTCCCTAAACCAAATGGAACAGCTGAGATTTTTTTTTAACCCTAAAACAAGTTGGTAAAAAACTTATTGCCAAAGTGATTTCCTTGATGAACAGCTTAAAATTAGTCATTAATGATTTGTGTATTCTTAAAAATAAAGCTAATTGGCAAAGTAGCCGAAAAGTTTTGGAGAATTTAAACCCTTTCTCCTCGCCTGCATAATTTAAATCTTTGGACAATGTTTATTTGCCTAGCAATTCTTCAGTTCTTTCTCAACCTTCACACATTTTAATTATCCACTTGGGTAGAAGGACTTCATTCTTCAGCATCCATATGAAATCTTTCTGAGTGACTGACTATAGGTGGGGAGCAGAGTTTAGGAAACCCGGGCCTGCGGCCTGGCTAAAAGACCTTCGGGTTTTCTTTCATCTCTGAAATTTCTATGATTCTAATATTTTCATGTAACAGATCTCTTTGAATGAAACATATTTATAACAAAGATCTCATTAATCCTGCTAAGTTGCAAGAATTGTATTTGTTCTTTGCAACCCATTTGATTATTGTTAGAGTCATGATCAGGCAGAAAAGTCGCACAATTTGCATTTCCTCTTCTTCCTGTTTTTGGCCCTAGTCCCATCTTCTGTCCTAATTTATGAACTAGTTCCTTTCTTTTCTTTCATCCTACCTTTCCCACAATCCCCCTTCTTCCTTCCACAGGAAAGGATTGGTGGCCAGTCATTTATTGTTAGTTAGCTGGTCCTATTGTTAGGAGTGATTTTTATTTTATTTTTGTGGTGCTGGGGATTGAATCCAGGGCCTCCCATATGCTAGGCAAATGCTCTCCTGTTGAGCTATATCCTCAGCCTTTAGGAACGAATATTAGCTAATGGGTACCTCTGTTAATACTTGCATATTGAGACTTTTTTTAAATCTCAAGTTATATCTATCTGTTTGCTTAGTAATTGCTGCCATTTTTTTTTTTTTTTTGGAACCGGGGGTTGAACTCAGGGGCACTCAGCCACTGAGCCACATCCCCAGCCCTATTTTGTATTTTATTTAGAGACAGGGTCTCACTGAATTGCTTAGTGCCTTGCCTGTGCTGAGGCTGGCTTTGAACCCGCGATCCTCCTACCTCAGCCTCCCGAGCCACTGGGATTACAGGTGTGCACCATCAGGCCTGGCTGATGCCATTTTTTAATGTCCTAATTGTTCTAAAATCTCGCCACTTCCCCTGTGTCTACTGTTATCACCTTTGTCCAAGCCACCATTGTTGCTGGCCTGGCCTGCTGCATCTCACACATCTGCTCTTGTTTTCTGCTCCATAGCTAGAGTGACCTTTTCAACATGCAGGCCCAGTGATGACACTCATTTGCTGGAAACACTTCAGTGGCTTTCCAGTACCTATGGAGTCTTGAGTGATCTGGCCCTTATTTACCTCTCAAGTCTTATTGCATGCCAAGCTCTGCCTCTTTCTCTTTGCTTTAGAGAGTCACAGAGGTCTTTCTTTAGCTGTCCATCTGTGTACCTTGTTCCCCTTTGCTTTGGATCTTTGTAAATGCACCGAGAGGGGAGCAGAACATGCGAATGGAACCATAGGTAGGAAGCACTTAGTGTGTTGTTGGAACTGAAAGAAGGTTGGCTGGGCAAAGGTCTTGCAGACCACGGTCAGTGGAGGGTTTAGGTTTTAGTCATGGTGAGCCATGAGACCATTAAGCACCCTGTCATTTATGTCCTTAAAAAATTTGCAGGATGAGCTGTCTGGACAACAGATTGGATTGAGGAGGAGTTAAGGTGGCAGCAAGGAAGAGTCAGTTGGGAAGCTGTGGCTGGGACTTAGCTGTGGCAGAGAAAGTAGACGAAGTGGTTGGATTTGAAGGGTATTTTGGAGAGGAAATCAATAGAACTGGTCACAAATTGAGTTGGGGAATCAAAAATAACCTTAAGGTTTCTGGTATTTATAACAGCACGGGTACTCCTGGGTTCTTTGGTAGCTATTAGATGGGCGTGAATAGTGGAGAAAGAACAGATTTAAGGGGAAAGAATCAAAGTTCTATTTTGGGACTAAGTTTGAGATTCTTGAGAGACAGCCAAGTGGGGTGGCAGGAAGGCAGAGGGGTCTGGGTTGCATCTTCATAGTTTGCAAGCAGCACAAAAAGTCACTAGAATGGATATCATTGCCTAGGGAGAGGGAGCGAGACGAACAGGTGTGTGTCTAAGCCTGAGGAATTCTGAAATGTAGAAGCCAGGTAAAGGAGGAAGACTTGACTGGTAAACATGGAGAAAGCTGCAGACAAGTGAGAAGCCCTGGGGAGAATGTGAGCTCTAGATGCTGGAAGGGAAAGTGCGAGGAGACCTTCCCTTTTCCAGGCAAAATTTCATTGCAGTTGCTCTGTGCTCATTTTAAAAGTGGGGAGAGGTTGGAGAGAAGGAGAAAAGATTTTTTTGGAGTTGGTTACATGGTGTGTGTTGGTGACCTTGACAAGAACCAGTTTCTATGAGATTATGTGAGGGAGTAAGTCAGATTGGAGTGAAATAGAGAAGGAAGCCTAGGCCTTTCTATGCACAGTGGGGTCTGTGGGCCCAGAGCATCACCTGAGGTAGGTTACCAGTGCAGAAACCTGGACTCCACTCCAGACCTGCTCAGTCCACATATGCATTTAACAAGATTCCCAGTTCATTTGTGGCTACATTAGAGAAGCATTGGTGCTATGGCGTGGATGTAGTTTGGCCCTTACAGTTCGTGTGCTTGATGTTTGGTGCTCAGTGAAGAGGGCTAACCTTTAAAAGTGGGAGATGGTAGGCTCAAAGATGAGGAATACATGCTGCCCTCAGAAAGAACGAGGGCACCTTCTTGTGGGACCTTAGGTTAAAAAAAGAGTGAGCATGACCCCTCCCTGTTCTCTGACATGTGCGCCTGCCATGATTCTATCCTTCATGAGGCCCTTACCAGAGAGAGGCTGAAGAGATGGGGCTGCCTGATTTTGGACTTTCAGCCTCCAAAACTGAACGAAATAAGCCTCTTCTCTCTGCATGACCCAGCCTCAGGTATTTTGTTTTAGCAATAGACTAAAGGTATTTTGTTTTAGAAAATAGACTAATACAGTTAGTATAGTTAACCAGGCAGTTCTGAATTGTGTGGTTAGCTAGAGGAATATATAGGGATCAGGGTGTGTGTGTGTTTAGGATGAAGATGGAATGGAATTGTGTCTTTTGCTATGGGAATGATTGTGTAGCAGGAGAAAACTGGCCAATGAGAAGCCATGAAGGAGTTTGTGCTTGGTGGCTTCTGTGTTCTCTGGGGAAAATGAGGCAAGGTCATCTGTCAAGAGTGGACATGTGGAGGGAGAGTCATGGTGAGATTTCTAGAACATGTGGAGAACATGTGGAGTGAATGCCCAGTTCTGATTTGTGATCATAAATACATTAAAAGTGAATTCCATGGGACTGGTTACATGATTTAATTTCTGGCCAGGTCAGGTGTGAAGGAGCCTCAAGGAGGAGCAGGAGGTGAGGCATTGGAGAGCGGGCTCTTATGATGTTGTGCCAAGGGGCCTAAGAGGTGGAGGAGGGCAGTGGAGCCCAGAGGGAGTTGGGAGGCAGAGAGAACCTGCTGGAGGCCAGTGCCTGCAGGTGTCATGACAGCAGAGAGTTATGGCAGGAGCTGTTTATAAATAGCAAGGGAGCTGGAAGAATTGAGGCTGGAGGGTGAGAGGAGAGAACTGTTTGGTGATGGGGTAAGTCACTGAGGAGGATGACAAGCTGGGGTAGGAAGGAAGTCTGTGAACCAGAAGCGAATGTCCCTAATAAGTGCGGTTAGTGACCAGGAGGTCTGGAGCTGATAGTAACAGGGTGGGGGACTGGGTATTGCAGCTGGGAAGTCCAAGCCTCAGAGATACGTCATTCTGCAACAAGGAGGGGACAAAGGAGGCACTGAACTGGATGTGACAATGGAGAAGGAGGAAGGACACTTATCTGGTCCCCTGAGGTTTGGAGGCACATGGTATGAGAGGTGAAACAGTTGCTGTTTAAAATGTGGAGTCCCCAGGACACACCCAGATATCAGGCAAAGCCAGAGTTGAGAACATTTTTAGAAGAGGCAGAGGCTTTGCTGATGTCCCCAAGAGTGTAGGAAATAGGGACTTAGTTGTTTCAGGGGGCGGATGCAGTTCTGTTGGGCTAGGTCCTAGTAATGAGGAAGCTGGGGGATGCCTGCCCTTCTGGTGGTGACTTGGTCAGAGAGATGTTCAGGGGTGTGCCACCCCTTGGAGAAGGGTGGGTCCCCTTCAAGGGCTGTCCTTCCCAAGTCTTCCCAAGAGAGGAGCAGCTTGTATATCACACACTGATGCAGAGGGAAAAAGATGAAGGACTTTCTTCTAGAGCAGTTCCAGGAGCTGCTGGGGGAAGTTAGAATAGGCATGTCCTACAAGGCCCATTGAGCTGGTATGGTGGTGTGCACTATAGTCCCAGCTATTCAGGAGGCTGAGGTAGGAGAATCACTTAGACCTCCGGAGTTCAAGGCCAGCCTAAGGCAACATGGCAAGACCCTGTCTCAAAAGCAACAAAAAATGCCCATTGGCAATACCTCTGAAGGTAGCAACATTGTCTTTCTGGGTTATGGAGAAGAAAGAAGGGTGTCAAGGACCAATGCTGATGGGAAGATGCCTACACTGGTTTCTGTGTTGATGGTGCATTTGGTACATAGCCCCCATTTGCCCCTGCCTGGTTGTCCCCTGGGCAGGGCAGATCGTGGTCCTGTTCTTCAGGTGGTGACGGAGACCCAGGGGATGAAAGGTCTTGCCTCTGCGGCCAGGTAGGGCGTGAGTGGCTGAGACTAGAAGGCAGGCCTCTGCCTTGCTAGCATATGCACTAGATACTGGATGGCCTCCGTATGAAGAAATCTCCCTGCCCTGTGTCCTCCTTCTTTAAGGACCAGCAGCTCCTCCTGACTTAGCATAGACCTGGCTCTGAGGCTAATGTCTTTCTTAAGGCTTTCTAGAGTTTTAGAGTTGATAGGTAGAAAGCAGTTCCATACTTACTCAGAACTTATTTTGACAGGTACATTCTCATTAGATCTCCCTAACAACCGACGAGAGAGCTCTCCTGTATTTTTTATGGATCAAACTGTGACCAACAAATGTTAACCAAAGTTATTATCTTCCCAGTGGCAGACTTCAGACTTTAAGTCAAATGTTTTTTTTCCAGGCTTATATTATAGTTGATATATAACTACTTTTCCAAAAAATTGTGATAAAACATACATACATGAAGTTTACCATTTTAACTGTTTTTAAGTGTATATTTGAGTAGCATTAAGTCTGTTTGCATGGTTTGCAACCATCACCATCACTACCACCACCATCCGTCTCTAGAACTTTTTCATCATCCCATATGAAACTCTGTACCCACTAAACAAGCCACCATTTCTCTTTAACCCCAGCGCCTGGCAACCACTTTCTGTCTCTGAAGTTGACTATTCTATGTGTCTCATGAGATTGGAATCATACAGTATAGTGCTTTTTTTAAAAATATTTTTTTAATTATAGATAGACACAGTACCTTTATTTATTTATTTTTATGTAGTGCTGAGGATGGAAACCAGTGCCTCACATGTGTGAGACAAGCACTCTACCACTGAGCCTCAGCCCCAGTATATGTGCTTTTGTGCCTGGCTTATTGCACTCAGTGGAATGTCCTTGGGTTCATCTGTGCTGCAGCATGTGTTGGAATTTCCTTCTTTTTAAGGCTGAACAATCTTCTATTGTAGCTGCCGGCCATATTTTGCTTATTTGTTGATGAACTCTTGGGCTCTTCCCACCTTTTGGCGCTTGTGAATAGTACTGATATGAACATGGATGTGAAAATATCTGTTCAAGTCCTTGCACTGAGTTTTTTGGGGTATATAATAACGACTTTTTGTTATACATTTCCTCCCAGTTCTTTGTATTTGTGTCTCTCCTTTTTTAAAGTATTTTTTTTAGTTGTCAGTGGACCTTTATTTGTTAATATGCAGTGCTGAGATTCCAACCCAGTGCCTCAGCACATGCTAGGCAAGCACTCTACCACTGAGCCACAACCCCAGCCCTTGTGTCTCTCTTTAAGGAGCTTTCTGACCCCGTATATCTGGGTCCCTGTAATAAGTTTCAGTATTTCAGGCCATATTCATAGGGCTTCCCTACTCCAATCCAGGGAGCAACAGACAGTGTAGTGGCTCAGAGTATGGACTCTAAACCTCAGACTCCTGGGGTCCCAGTCCCAGCTCTGCCTGCACTCCTTAGATGACCTCAGGCAAGTTATGCCAACTGTGGGAGGGCCCACTTAGACTGGGTGGGTCAGCTGCCTGGGTATCTAGGCAGGTGATGGAGGAAATATTTCAGTAGAGGGTGGCAATTATAGATGACCCTTCTGATTTTTTAAAAAATTTTGTGTGTGTGTGTGTGTGTGTGTGTGTGTGTGTGTGT
>JAJEJO010020545.1:0-11681 GCA_020662805.1 Glaucomys volans | reverse complement strand
GGTGTGACACTGGGGGGTTCCTGCTCAGAATTCTGGGCGCTGAGATCCGAGACGTGCGCAGGACGCTGGGACGCAAGGGCACCTCGGGCGCTTCTTGGTCTCTGGCTGGCTCTTGGTGGGGGCCGGAGCGCTGGCGGCGGTGACGGCGCTCACGTAGCGGTCCCTCAGCGCCTTGACCGCCGCCAGCGCTCTGGGGTCCAGGGAGCGGTAGTGGGAGAGCAGGCAGCGCCCGGGCACTGTTGCGCTGGAGTCCGCCGCCACTCCCAGCGTCCACAGGACCCATAGCCCCAAGGCCACCGCGGTTCCGCTCCTGGACCCCATCTCTGCTCCTGCAGGAGGCGAGGACGCCAGGAAGACCAAGGGCATGTGCCCTCCAGGTCAGCCCCTGCCCTATAGTTGAGTCCAGAGAGCATGCGCTCTTCTCATGCTGGGGAGAGACCGCGTGGACCCCGATGCCCTCCATGCGATCAGTGAGTTTCCCCTCCATTCTCGCCTTGGGCATACCTTCCATGCCTCGGGCGGCTGCAGGAACTGCGGTTAGCGGTCTTCTGTGTGAAGTCAGAGTGGCGTCCACTTTCCGCTCTGGTCCCTGCTCTGACCATGGTGGTGTCTTTTATGAGAAAGAGTTCCCAGCCGGGCTTCCCCGACCTGGGCATCCTTTCTGATCGTCAGCGTTGGCACCAGTCTCCCTGGGATCCCGGCCAGGGTTGAGGACTTACTCAACAATGCACCTCCTGTGCCAGAGGTGGCTCATGCCCTGTCCTCGGCCACCAAGTTCAGTCTCTGTTCTCTCTCTGTCCTTTCTCTTTGCCTCACCATGGGTGTCATCCTTTTTGCGGCTAATAACCAACCCTCTTATGGGTTCTCCGAGCCGTAGGTTCTGTTTTAAGCTTTTCTGCATACATATCATCTTGTCAACTCCTCAGCAACCTCACGACAGCAGTGTCCTACCATGACTCCATTTCCAGACAGAAAACTGAGGTTCAGTAACTCAAGGGGACTGTCCCCAAATACACAGCTATTAAGCCAAAGTGGGGTTTGAACTGCACACCATCTGGCTTCCACGCTTGTTCCCTGAAGCCATCGCTGCCCAGAGCTTCGAATTCAGTCTCCTTTGCTCTCGGTCCTTCTTTCATCAGTCTCATCTCTTCCTTCTTTCTTTCTCTCCTTTTTGGGACTCCACCCTTCTCTTATTCCTTTTACAACCAACATTCAACTCAGTGTCTCTGGGTCTGTCTCAATCAATCTCTTTGCTTTAGTTTTAAAATAAAATCTACTAAAAAAAATAAAATCTACTATCTCTATTTTTGATAAAATTAACCCTTCATGTTCCTTGAAAAAGGATTAAAGAACAGAAAATCATAGAAGTAAAAAGACCTCACCTACCCGGGTGTGGTGTGCACACCTGTAATCCAAGCGACTCGGGAGGCTGAGTCAGGAGAATCGCGAGTTCAAAGCCAGCCTCAGCAACTTAGCAAGGCCCTAAGCAACTCAGTGAGACCCTGTCTCTAAATAAAATACAAAATAGGGCTGGGTATGTGACTCAGTGGCCGAGTGTCCCTGAGTTCAATCCCTGGTTCCAAAAAATAAAATAAAATAAAACAAAATAAAATAAAATAAAGACCTCACCTATAATGTCATCCCCCATTGTCCCACCTCTGGAACAGTTTTCCAGGGCTCGACAACTTTCCATATTTTTAATTGTGTGTACGATTTTGGATTATGGAAGCAACACTTTCTTACACACCTCCCAGTAATATAAAAACATACAACCCGGTCACTTAAAGTTCGTCTGAGGTCCCACTTCCTGCAGACAGACCTATTGTTAACGATTTGTAAACCTCCCGTTCTTTCCATTTCTATGAGCAATATCACTCAAACTGGAAACATACTTTACTCCGTTTGATAGCTGCTTTTTAGATGTCTTCATTATCTCTCATTTGCATTTTCCCATGTCTTTAATTATAGCGTATCAGTTAGGACCCAGTGGGAAACAGACAGCCTAATCAATTTAGGATGATTTGAGAAGGGTTGATACCAGGAGCATTTACCAAAGGATTGAATAATGAAGGGGTGTGACAAGGTGTAGTGCAAGGTCCTGGGGCCCGCAGGGGCAAGGGCAGTCACCCCTAGGCCGAAAGGAAGGAAGGGGGAGGACATGATTGCTGGTCTTGGGAAGCAGAGTCATATAGGGAGGTCAAAGAAACAGATCAGTTTGGATGTTCCTCCAGGGAGGAAACAGGAAGAGGAAATACCCTGCCCTCCTGTCCTCCCTCCCTAGCTTCCCTGCTAAGGGCCTCATAGAGGCCAAAGGCCAGCCTCCTCCATCCAGAGCAGAATGAAGAATCAGGGACAGTGGCTGTGGAGAGACCAGGGAGGGCATCCTGAACACACCACCACCCTAACAGGTTCTTCAGTAACAGCCTCCTACTGGTTGGCATCCATGTTTCCCCTGATGTTTTAGTAAAACCTTGGTTTTCAGTGGGGACGTGAGAGGCACAAGTTCCCCCCCTGCCACCCCCATGCTGGTGACAGCATCTTCTTTCTCAGAGTCACGATTCTCAATTTTTAGTGTGTTTGTTTGTTTCAATTGTGCCTTTGGGTACTGTATCTCCAAACTCACCAACAAACCCAGCTCACCTAGATTCCCCCCATGTTGAATTCTAGGGATGTTCTGGTTTTGCATTTTACATTTAGGTTTATGATACCTGTTGAGTTGATTTCTGTGAGAGGTGTGGGGTCTGTGTCTAGATTGCTCCTGGGCTCTCCGTTCTGCTCCATTGATCTGCCGCCTGTCATTTTACCAGAGCCCACAGTTCTGATTGCCACGGCTTTGTAAGAAGGTTGGATAGTGCCAGTCTCCCTTCTCCCTCACTATTGGGTTGGGTCTTTTGAATCTTCTTACAAACTTGGTTTATCAATATCCACAAAATAACATGCTTGGATTTTTTATTTCCAGTGCTGGGGATAAGCCCAGGGCTTTGAGCATCTGGGCAACCTGGCATTTTGCTTAGATTGCATTGAATCTGTAAAAACAAGTTAGGAGGAAATGACTTCTCAATGATATTGAGTCTCCCTGTCCATGAACATGGAAGGTCTCTCAATTTTTAGATATATTTGATTTCTTTTACCAGGATTTTATAATTTTGCTAATACAGATCTTATACACATTTTGTTAGATTTGTACATAAGTATTTCATTTTGGGGGTGCTAATGTAAATGGTGTTTTTTGGGGAAACTGGGTATCCAACCTTGCACATGCTAAGTATGGGCTTTACCACTGAGTTACATCCTCAGCTTCATAAACAGTGTTTTTAATTGCAAATTCAGTTGTGCATTGTAATTACATGCAAAAGCGATCAACATTTATGTATTAATCTTGTACCCTACAGCCTTGCTATAATTACTTATTGGTTTATAATTGTTTTAAATACATAATGTTGAACACAGAGGACTATGAAGGAAGCTAGTTATACTGAAACACAGTTACCAAACAGAAAATGAGTTTTGTGATACAGTATAGAGATGTCTCTTCATCAAGGTACTAAGTAGCAAGACACAGCAGCACAGCCCTAATAACCACTATACTTTGGAGGCAGTAATAACTATAAAAGATGTTTCAAAGATGTGTTCTGCTGTTGTACTGTGCCCTAAAAATATGTGTGGCCTCTTTCAATGACTTTGACAGTATTAACAGATTCTAATATTGTGTGTGTGTGTGTGTGTGTGTGTGTGTGTGTGTGTTGTTTTTTGTTTTTCTGATGCTGGGATTGGAACTGGGCCTTGTGAGCGCTAGGCCAGTGCTCTTCCACCACTTCCACCAAACTTCACCCCCGCCCCCATTACCTACATTTGCAATAGAAGGAAATGTCAAATTTAAATTAAACATCAGTGAAGGTAATGATGCATCTTCCTTCCTATGCAAGTTCACACTCCCCTGAATCCTATCTGAGAAGGGTATCAGGAACACAGGCAAGCTAGGCCTGAGGCAATTGGATAGAATGAGGTAGAATAATCTGCTGACATGGCAAACTCTTCAGGACTTATCCTACAGTGAGAAGAGTATGTTTCTGAGCAATACACAAATCTACATGGCATGACACTACCGTTGCTTGGCAAGACTCACAAATGCACAAGCAAGTAAAGGGAGAAAATAGCTTTTTGATAAATAATATTGGAGCAATTGGCCATGTGGGGTCAAAGAATGAATCTTCATCTGAATCCCACACCTAATATAAAATTAACTCAAAAAGGATCATGGACTTAAAATTGAAATATAAAGCTATAAACCTTTTAGAAAAGGTAATGAAAAATATCTCTGGGATCTAGGATAGGCAGAGTTCTGGGACTTGAGGCTTAAGAGTTCAATCCATAAAAGGGAAAACTGATCAATCATACTTGATCAAAAATGTTTGCTTCCACAATGGAATATTACTCAGTCATAAAGAAGAATAAAATTATGACATTTGCAGGTAAATCATTGGAGTTGGAGAATATTATGCTAAGTGAAATAAACCAATCCCCAAAAACCAAAGGCCAAATGTTTTCTCTGATAAGTGGATGCTGATACATAACGGGGTGGGGAGGGGTAATGGAAGAATGGAGGACACTGGATTGTGTAGAGGGGAATGAAGGGAGGGGAGAGGGCAGGGGGAAGGAAAGATGGTGGAATGAGACAAACATCATTACCCCATGTACATGTATGATTACACGAATGGTGTGACTACACTGTGTACAACCAGAGAAATGATAAGTTGTACTCCATTTGTGTACAATGGATCCAAATGCATTCTGCTGTCATGTGTAACTAAATAGAACAAACAATAAAAAATGTTTGCTCCATAGAAAGACAGATTAAGAGGTTGGAAAAATAAGTTCCAGACAAGGAAAACATATTTGCAAGTGACCTATCTGAGGAAGGACTAGTATCTAGTATAGGTAAAGAACTCTCAAAACTCAACAGTAAAAATGTCAAAAATCCATTGGAAAAGAGTCAGAAGACAGGGAAAGACATTACTCCAAAAAGGACAAATGGCCAATAAGCACATAAAAGATGCTGAATATCATTAGCTATTAAAGAAATGCACAACAGTTAACCCATTTTTGTCCTCTCATCCCAGATGTGGAACACCTATGAATTATGAACAGCAAATGTACCACCTATGAAACTTTGAAATCATTATTGTGTTTTAGAGGTCTATTAATTTGAGAAAAGTAATAGGTGAGTGGTTAGAACATTTGAAATTATGTATATGTGCTTTATATGTTTATATACATATGGAAAATATACAGAGGATATATAAGCTCTAGATTAGGATTTCTAGCCTGTTGTAATCCACCTGCAGCAATTTCATTGAAATGTTCTCAGAATTGAAAACCTGGAACTCAATGGGTTAAAAACCACCAAGAGATATCACTATATACATACCCAAACAGCTAAAATAAAAAATTGTGGTAATACCAAATGCTGGCAAGGATACAGAGAAACTGGATCACTCAGGCAGTGCTAGTGAAAATGCAAAATGGTCCAGCCACTCTGGAAAAACAGTTTGACAGCTTCTGAAAAGACTAAACAGGCAGCTGGGCGTGGTGGCGCACGCCTGTAATCCCAGCACTTGGGAGGCTGAGGCAAGAGGATCATGAGTTCAAAGCCAGCCTCAGCAACTTAGCGAGGCCCTAAGCAGTTCATCGAGACCTTGTCTCTAAATAAAAATACAAAATAGGGCTGGGGATGTGGCTCAGTGGTGGAGTTCCCCCGGGTTCAAGCCCCAGTACCAAAAAAAAAAAAAAAAAAAAGACTAAACAGGCAACTACCATGTGAACTAGTAAATGAATTTCAGGAATTTATCCCATAAAAATTAAGACTTTTGTTCACATGAAACCCTATACATATATGTTTATAGCACCTTCATTTATAATCGCTCCAAACTGGAGACTAGCCATGTCCTTCTGTAGACGGGTGGTTATCCACGCCATGGAGTACTGTTACAGTTTGGATATGAGGTGTCCCCCAAAGTCCCTGTATTGATGCAGAAAAGTTCAGAGGGGAGATGATGAGATTCTGAGAGCTGAAGCCTCCGCAGTGGCTGGTCCATCTGATTAGTCCATGTGATGGATTGATAATTGGAAAAGACTTGAGTGATGATCGTAGGCAGGTGAACCCTGGCTGGACGAGGTGGGTCGCTGTGGTGTGCCCTTGGGGATTATTTCTTGTCCCCCTGTCTCCTCCCCTCTTTCCCTCTGCTTCCTGCCAGAGAGAGCAGAGCAGTGCTCCTCCCGATGCCTTTCCGCCATGATGTTCTGCCTCCTCTTGGGCCCAGAACAATGGAGATGGGAGACCATGGACCAAATCTCTGAAACCATGAGCCCAAAATAAACTTGTCTTTCTCTCAGTTGTTCTTGTCACTCTCAGTTTTTTTTGGTCTCAGTGACAAAAAAAAAAAAAAAAAAAAAAGAAAAAGAAAAAACCTGACTAACACAAGCAGTACTCAGTAATAAAAATGAATGAACTCTTGATATACAGTCTGGATAAACTTCAGGAGGATTATGTTCAGTTTTTTTCACTCACACCAGAAGGTTACATACTGGATGTTTCCATTTATTTTACATTTTCTAAAAACATATTTTTAGTTGTTGATGGACCTTTATTTAATTAATTAATTATTAATTTATTAATTTTTATGCAGTGCCAAGAATGGAACCCAGTGCCTCACACATGCTTGGCAGGTGCTCCACCACTGAGCCACAACCCAGCCCTATTTTACATTCTTGGAGTGACAAAATTATGGAAATGAAGAGCAAATTAGTGACTGCCCACTGTTTGGATGAGCTGGGAAGAGAGTGGAGATGACTCTTCAAAGGGCAATATGAGGGATCTTCGTGGTGACAGAAGAGTCTCATCTGGTCTGCACCCAAGTCAACATCTGGGATTGAGGCTGTGCTGGTTTTGCGAGACGGAGCCACGGTACTCAACACCCCTTTCTAGTGCAATTGTTCCTTCCAGTTGCATGTTATGTCAGGACATGGAACGGTTACGTCAAAATAAACTGTTTACAGCAATTACAAAAAAATATTGTCTTGGGGACTTATGACAAACCACAGGGTATGAAAAGGTAGACAAAGACACGCCCCACATTGGTCAACAGGGGTGTCTCTGGAGGCCTGGAGACTGAGGGGCAGCACTGCTGGAATATCGGGAGCCACCCCTAATCTGTGCATTTCTTAGGAAGAGAATGGATTGTACCCGTGCAGCTACAGGCTGAGATGAGAAACTCGTAGGACACGCAGGAAATGCCAGCGAGCTCACGGCTCCTCCAGTCGCTTAGAGGGTAGCCTGTTTTTGAGAGGATGTTGATCTGACTGCTAGACCTGCTGACGCTGGCTGAGAAAATCTCCTTGGCCTCTGCCATGCTGCTCCCGAGTCACTGGTCCCTGCTGCGCTCTCCCTCCGAAGCCTCTGGCTGCAGCTCGAGCCTGCAGGCAGCGCAGAGGGCAGGGCTGGTGTACTGGTTGCACATTCTCCCAGCAAGGCATGTCTAGGCCTGTGTTCCTGTGTCTAAAGCCACCCTCTCTACCTTGTCATGCCTGCCAGCAGTCACAGTCCTCCTGTGCTCAGCACTGGGTGCATTACCAGCCCTTGTCAGGGCCCTTAACCCTGCCGATGATCCCCTGGTTAAACTTTTTACTAAGCCCTCTGTTTCCTGTAGATTTCATTTTTTTCCCCTAGAGTTTTAAAATTGAAACTTGTATCAGGATCACGGAAGATTCATATGCTGCTATAAGAAATGACACACAGAGCTGAGGGTATTGGAGCACACCTGTAATACCCAGTGACTTGGGAGGCTGAGGCAGGAGGATGGCAAAGGGGAGGCCAGCCTCAGCAATTTGACGAGACCCTGTCTTAAAACAAAATTTACAAATTGAAAGGACTGGGGTAATAGCTCAGTGTTAAAGAACCCCTGAGTTCCATGCCTAGTACCTCAATAAAATAAAGAGGGAAGGAAAGGAAAAATACCCCAAAATTCTGTGCACCCTTTACCCAGTTCCCCCAAAGATAACATCTTCCAAAAATACTATAGTCCAATATCACAACCAGCACACTGACATTGACACAATCCACCCATCTTATTCAGACATCCTCAGTGTTACTTGTATTCAGTGTGTGTACGTGTGTGTGTGTTTGTGTATTGTTCTATACTTTCTGTCCCATGCATAGGCTGATGTACGCACCATGACAGTCAAGACAGAACACCCCCATCCCGCAGGGTCCCTGAGCCTGCCTCTCTATAACCACGCCCACCGGCCTCCCTCCCCCTCCCCCATTCAAGTTGCTGCTGGTGTCAATAGCTCATTCCCGTGTCACATGTCCACGTGTGCTGGAATTTGCTCAGCCATTCACCCTCTGAGGGACATCTATGCTTTCCAGTTTCACAGGCACAAGAGCACAAAGCTGTTAGAAACATTTGAATAGCAAATAGCTATGGTATTGAATGACTTCTGATTTCTCTGGAATAAACGTCCAGGTGTACGATTGCCCGGCGGACTTGGAGCTTCTTGGCTTGCTCTATAACTGGCTGTCACACCCACCAGAGCAACTGCCCCATTTCCCCTTCCTACCAACAATGTTCCAGTGACCCAGTTTCTAAATCATTTTTGTGTTGTGCTCACAAATATACTCTCCAGAGCTTTTGTTGTTTGGGTTGCTGCTTAAATTCCTAAAGTTATTTTTTTAAGAGTATGATCTCAAGCAGTGGGTCACAAGAACGCTTTCCATTAGGATGATGTTAAAAACAATTTTTTAATCACAGAACTTGAGCTTAATATCCTGCATTGTGGTGCTCAGAACTGAATCACTGATTGTCAATAAATGTTGATTTTTTTTCCCTTTTTTTGGTACTGGGGATTGAACTGAGAGGGGGCTTTATCACTGAGCTACATCCCCAGCCCTTTTTATATTAAGACAGGGTCTCATTAAGCTGCTTAGGGCCTTACTAATTTGCTGGGGCTGGCCTCAAATTTGTGATCCTCCTGCCTCAGCCTCCTGAGCCACCAGGATTATAGGCATACACCACCACACCCAAGAATTGTCAATAATATTCATCTGGAATTTATAGAGCTCTATTCTTTCAGTCATTACCAAATTTACTTCTAGTACTTCAGGCTTTGGAGACATGATTTTATTTCAGTTTTAAGCTGTATATCAATTGGGATACTTTTCTTGGCAAATAAATGATCAAAATCCAAACTCATGCTGGCTTGTACAATGGAGAACTTAAAAGCTTACAAACCTGAAAGTCCAGAATCACAAGAAAGGCTTCAGGTAAGGTTCGATCTAGTGACTTAAGATATCACAAACCTTACCCTTTATTTTTTAAAACCCTTCAGGTCTCCCTTTCTACTGATGAGAAGACTGTCTATGCATTTTCCTTCCAAGAGGGTGCTAGCATCTCCCCAAGCTTTAGGTTTTATTTTTTGTCTAGTAGGAAGCACAACATCATTTCTCCCAAGATGTCCAGGACTGAGATTCACTCTGATTGGATTTTCTTAGTTCAGATGACCACCACAAACCCAAACACACAAGCCCAATCACTGTAGCCAGGGAGAAAGTCAGTTAATGGCTACAGCCAGGTCACATATTCCCTCCCAGCCAGATGGAGTGACTCATGCCTGTAATCCCAGTGACTCAGGAGACTGAGGCAGGAGGATCACAAGTTTGAGGCCAGCCTCAGTCCTAAGTAACTTAGTGAGGTCCTAAGTAACTTTAGTGAGATCCTGTCTTAAAATACCAAACAAAAGGGAGGGGGGATGTGGCTCAGTGGTTAAGCACCCCTGGATTTAATCTCCTGGGTTTTTTTTTTTTTTAAGCCCATTCAAGGGATGGGGTTCGGGATCAAGTCACCTTCCCCAATTTATTCAGATTTCCTAACTAAAACCTGGGAGGTTGGGAAGGGTGGGGAGAGGTGATAGAAATTTGGAAAGTATGCTTCACAGACATTTTGGTGGTATCTTCTCATGTTTCAGTAGAATTGCTCTTCTGGGTTTTTAGAGTATTTACACTTGAACCATTTTGATGTTTCATAAAAGCTTTGTGCCTTTGTATAGGAAAATATGCATTCCAAAACCATATAATAGTAAGTTTGAAATATGAATAAGAGGTCATCATCTTTAAAAAGTCACTACTCATCCATAATTTTCAATATTTATTAATTAACTTAATAATAATTAAAAGTGGCCTCCTGCAGGGAGCTTGACTGATTTGCTCAGAACATACCTAAGCCATTCTTTCTATAAGGGACAGCAGACACCAAGCATCACCAACTGTAACACCCACAGTCTGGGACCAAATCCCCACTGCACATCCCAGGGTGGGCAGGATTCGTGACCTCTCTGGGCCTCCGTGTCCTCCTTTATAAAATGGCAGCTGGGAGAAGCTACTCTAATGTTGCTGAGAGAAAAACCAGTGGATACAGGAGGCAAGCGTGGGATGGGCCTTGCCCAGGGGAAATGCTCAGCGTGCTGGCAGTGCTATTCTTAGCAATACTTAAGAACATGTCCATAATTCCAGATTTCAAGAGCAAACTAACACTACTTCTATAATTAGTAAAGAAATAAATATTATTTAATATCAGAATAGGAAAGCAGGAGAGTGTGTTCAGCACAGGCGAAGAAAAGCCAGAGAGGAGGGAAGGGAGCAGAGACGGAATGCTGGGGCGGGAGCCCTGTAGGGCAAGCTCTGGGGACAGTGACCTGTACAGGAGGGAACGCTAGCCACGCTAAGGCCTAGAGGAGAAGTGAAAGGGTGAAAGGTGTTCCTAGAGTGCGTGAGGACGGCCAGGCACAGGTACAGAAAGACAAATATGTGTCCTGAAGCAGATCAGGCAATTTGCCCTGGAGCAACATCTGGGCTGGTCATCTCTGGCAAAAACCATTGGAGGGTAAAGTCCTCCTAGTAGGCGGCCAGGATCCTCCGCGGCCTGGGGCCAGCACTGACGTTCGGAAAAGGTAACCTGGGACTGGAAAGTCCGGCAGGGAAGCGCTCCTCATCCACGAACATAAATGCCACCGCCACCATGGACGGCCGGAGACCAGTGGGGAAGGTGGACGCAACTCTGACTCCACACAGACGACAGTGGACGGCAGGGCCTGCAGCCGCCCAAGGCACAGAAGGTACACCGCAGGCCAGGAGCAAGGGGAGAGAGTAACCTGATGGAGGGCATCGGGGTCCACACGGTCTGTCCCCAGCATGCTCTTTCAGCGCGAGACCCTCTGGACGGTAATCGTGGACAGGGGCTGACCTGGAGGACTCATGCCTTTCGGTCTTCCTGGCGTCCTCGCCTCCTGCAGGAGCAGAGATGGAACCCAGGAGTGGAACCGCGGTGGCCTTCGGATTGGGGGTCCTGTGGACGCTGGGAGTGGCGGCGGACTCCAGCGCAACAGTGCCCGGGCGCTGCCTGCTATCCCACTACCGCTCCCTGGACCCCAGGGCGCTGGCGGCTGTCAAGGCGCTGAGGGACCGCTACGTGAGTGAGGACCCGCACCCCACCCCTGCGTCCCCAGCCATGAGCCCACCAGCTTCCCATATGCACCCATCCCTGGCCCGACGTGCCCTTGCGTCCCAGCGTCCTGCGCACGTCTCAGATCTCAGCGCCCAGAATTCTGAGCAGGAACCCCCCAGTGTCACA